>BMAO01025931.1:0-22281 GCA_019973975.1 Trichonephila clavata | reverse complement strand
TGATATAATGTTCACTAACTCGTCCCGGTTTCTGTTTCACATTTTAGAGGATAATGCCTTCTATAAAAGCTCTTTATTAATTTTATGAATGAATGAAATGTTTCACAGGGTGTTTCCTAAAAGAGTAGAAAAAATTTGGGCATAATGTCAAGCTAATTTAAAAAAGAAAACTCACATATAAGCATATGTCCTGATGATTTGTTTCGGAAATAAGTACGAAATGTTTAAAATTGAAACTTTAAATTAAATTTTTTAAAATAGGATTTTCTTACAAAATTAGGTAACTAAACAGGGTTTTTTTTTGTTGAGATTTTTATTTTTACGAAGACCTTGAAGAGTACTACAAATAATTTATTTTATGTAATTTGGTAACAGGAATGGGTATTTTTTAATGAATAATCCATATTCTTACACTCAATAATTAAAAGTCTTGAAACATTTAAATTTTTATGTTCAACTTTAATTTGGCATGATTTATTATCAAGAATTGATGTATTGAGTAAAATGCTTCAAAATCCTAAATTAAACATCGCGGAAATGCATACAAGGCTTAGATAATCTTTAAAAATATTTAATTTTCAAAGATCTGACGATAATTTAAAAATATTTGTTGATTCAGCAGCAACACTTGCAACAGATTTAGGTATTTATCCCAAATTTCCCATCTCAAAGCTAAAGAAAAGGTGCGTTTATTTGATTACGAAGCCTGTAATGAGCCAGTTTTAAATCCCTTACAGCAATTCAAGACTAATTTCTATTTTGCAATTCTTGATCACACGATCTCTTCAGTAAATGAAAGATTTACCTTTTTATCTGAGTGTAATTCAATATTTTGCTTCCTGTATGAGTTTCACAACATTTCTAATGATGATCTCATGAAAGCCTGTATGGATTTAGATATTAAGTTACAAGTACAGGAAGAAGAAAGTATCGTGAAAGATATATAGATGGCATACAGCTCTATCATGAAATAACTTGATTCAAAGATATTTTTCCTGGTAAAAAACAGCCAACTGAGATATTAGAAATTATAGTGAAAAATGATCTTTGTTTTCCAAATTTTGCTCAAGCAATAAGAATTTTTTTAACCGTACCTGTTTCTGTAGCTTCAGGTGAAAAAAGTTTAAGTCAATTAAAATCATTAAAAATTACTTGAGAAATAGTATGACACGAGAAAGGCTTTCAGATTTGACCATAATCTCAATTGAATCAGAAATCTCTACAAAAATTTATTTAACCGAAACTATTAACAAATTTGCTTCTCAGAAAAGTTATTTTATAGTTACAGTAAAATCCGAAGTATAATGCGCCCATATACTTTCTAGCTGCAATTGTTAGTTTTTAGGTATATTCACCGCGTATAACACACACACCTTTTTTGCGAAGAAACCTGAACCACACGTGCGCAATTCTCTTATATGTTTTAAAGTCCTTTATTCGAGGTATTATTCCAAGCTTTAGTAAAAAAATGGTGCACTTTTAGAATTACAACCCTTTAAGTTCATAAGGAATGTTATGTCTTTCACAGAAGCAGTATTTCGATAGATGTAAAAGTTTGATTTTTTTCTATGCTCATCTTTTTGTATTTTTTAAAGCTCTCATTTTTATACCCAGCGTATAACGCGCACCCGTACATTTCCCTCTTATTTTTTGTGTTAAAAGTGTGCGTTATACACTGGATTTTACGGTATAATTTATTACTTAGTCTTTGTAGAAGGACTGACACACGAGATTTATGCCTTAGTATTTATTTTTATTAGATCGTATTTTCTGAGTAAATTCTGTTGTTTTGTAATTATAATTATAAAATATATGTTTTTATTTTAATGGTAATATTTTTGTTAGTTTATTATTTTGATAAAGTATATTATGTCGCTATTATAACTCATTACCTGGCCAAAAAATAAAGTTTTGCACTTCTTTATTTGAGTTTTTTATTAATGTTTTATTCTTATATAAGTAGCTGAGTTTTTAACGTCAACATTAAGTATTAGTCAAAATATGAAAATTTCTCTAGGGGGGCGGCACATTAGGTGTTTGCACGAGGGCGGCCGATACCCTAGGATCGGCCCTGTGCATAATCAGTCAATAGCGTTAAGCTGTGCTGCCATCTAGTATTCAATTCCTGGGTCACCACTTCTGCAACCAGTTTCGGTAACGGAGGAGACTATGATCCATGAAGGCTGCTTTGGGGACTAACTGATTTGAACTACTTCAACTTTTTTTCTTTTTTACTTCCTTTATGGGAAAACTCGATAGATTTGAGTTTTTCCATCTGATAGAATTAAACAAGTATTATACATTTCGAACAAACTGCAAATGTTAAATCATTAAGCAAACTTAAAATAAGTAGCCTCCAGAATATTTCCGAACTCGTAATTGTTTTTATCATAATTAAGTTTGCAAAAACTATACACAATGGTTTTGGTATATACTTACATATAATGGATAATTGTGTTTGTGTGCTATAGTTCTTTTATTTCATACTTATTAGAGCATTAGTTTCAAGTAAAAATTCTTTTTCACGAATTTCAACAGAAAAAAAAGTATTAATAGAACATTTAGTTTCAATTAATTAATTTATATTTACACAAAGGGAAAACCCCTAATCTGTATTTTACAGCAATCGAATAAAAATCTGAAAGAATGGACTAATTGGCTTATTTCTCTTTTCTTAATTTGTCAAATTAAAATAATGTGATATCTGGGAAGATGTACAACATTTTGTACAATAAGATAATAAGCAGATTTTTTGTTGTTTGTTTGTTAAATCATCTAAAGTATGCCATTTTGTTTTCATGTGCCATTACAAACTACTTATAAACCATTTATAATTTTCATTTTTACTAAATGAAGAGGTATGAAAAAAAAACTCATGGATGGAAACATATAATCTTTTTTTCAGAAATTAAATGAATAATTGAGTAGCAAAAAGAATGAAATTTAAATAAACAGAAAACCAATTAAATTGGAATTTTAAATTATTTCACATGAATAAGATTAGAATATAATGCCTCAACAAGTCTTGTAATAAATAAAATTTTTGATTTATAGCATATTTAATGCTAATTGATAGAAATGCTGAAGTTTCTTTTCATTAAGTTTGTTTAAAATAATAGAATGTAGATGGCACCACAACACATCTTGTCCCAAACTTACCTTTTTATAGTAAAAAGCAGTACACACACACTTAAAAAAAAAAAATTTAATTACACATATTTGCAATTGCTCTCTTTCATTTTTTGTTTTTCTTTCCACTTATTTTTTAAATTATTACTATTATTTAAATTATTAATTTTTTAATTGAAGAATTTTTTTAGCAACATAAATTTTAGTACCAGCACAGAACTATGATTTGAAAAAAGGATGTTTTTCTTTTATTTATCATAGAATTATCAGTCCCCCTCTGAAAAACAACACCAAAACATTTAAATGAAAATTAAATAAATATGTGATATTTATACATATATTTATTTACACTTGGAAATTTTTGTATTAACTAAAATTAAAGGAGACCTTTCATTACAAAAATAGCAACAATCCTACTTTTAAACTCATACAAGTGAAATCGAAAGCACTTTATTAAAAATAGTATCTATATTTGTTAATTTTAAGACTGATACTGTAAATGCTTTACTTTTATTTCATAAATAATCACAATATTCATAGAAAATGACAGTAATTGGATAACATCGAATTTTATAGTTTCAAAAAATATACTGGCACTACTTTCGAAAATATAATTTCAATATTTCAATTAATTCCAGAAGTTTTACCTCTGATACGGCAGAAAATTTTCTCAAAACTCTGAAAAAAATTCAGTAACAAGCAGATTTAGGAATTAAATTTCGAACTTTTTACTTATTAAATCTAATCAAACAATAGAAACTGTACGTTAGTTAATTTCGGATTCGAAATTTTTAGCTAGAGATACAACCTTTTCCGGTACAGAAACATATCAAGAAGAAAAAAAACTCTACCAATCAATGTTCTGAAAATCAGATTATTTAATCAAATCTCTACCCATTTTTTCAGTGAAAAAAGAACATCAAAATTAAAAATTTGATAATTAGTTTTACTGATAATTAGTTTTACTGATATAACTAAGTAAAATCAAAATAATTAGCAGTAGCAAAACTAGATAGATTATAACTATAACGCAAACTAAATTAAATTTTTCTCATTTTAAACATGAAGTTAGAATATTTCATTAAATTAAATACACTTATTCCATAAAGAAAAACTTTTGCGCCCTTAAAAGGTCTTCTACAGATTTGTGTTACTCAAAGCTTGCATATATTATATTTTCCTTAGTATATATACTCCATGGTCAGGTAGTCTATTATAATTCTAATATCTTTCATTCTTAGTTCAATAATTCAGTTCATTTTTTTGTTCATTTTGTTTATTTGCAGACAACACGGAAGACACGTACACAACACAAAGAACATTACATGATTCTGACTCTACAAGCCAAACGCGTATACATCACTCACATGGACTTGTAGCGCCATCTATACATTTAATATTTAATCTACAACACATTCCCCCCTTATGAACGAACAGTTCATAACATTAATAACTAATATTGTTACTTTCATTATGCTAAATTTAAATGTTAACACTTCAGAATTTCCCCTTAGAATAATAAAACATACAATATTTTCATACATTAATAACATTCATAATATCCATTAAATTATGTGAAATCATAGGAGGAAAATTTTAAATAGCAATTAAATTTCACAATTATAATGAACAAAGTTAAACAACAGATAATAAATTTCTGAAAGCTTAAATTTAAATACAACAATTTCAAATAAATCAATAAAATAAAAATAATAATAAATTCAAATAAATGCACTTAAAGTTCCAAATAATGAAATGCACTTAAAGTTCAAATAATGAAATGCATTTAAAGTTCAAATAAAGAGTTCAAAATTTGAATTAATAGTATTTAGTTAGGTATTTCTAAATTATGTAAAAGTTGCACAGGACGTTTTATAATTGAATTTTCAGTTTTTAGTGCACAAGCTCGAACTCTTTTATCACGACCTGTAAAGATTTCTACTACTTTACCCAACTTCCATAGGCTTCTCGGTAATCGATCATCATGTATCAATACAATATCATTGATTTTGAATTCAGTCTCTCGCGTTGGATTCACAAAATGTACCGATTTCAAATTTAAAAGATAGTCCTTTCTCCATTGTCTCCAAAAGTTATTCAACAGTCTTTCGCGGTAGTTGAATCGTTTAATAAGTACCTTTTTATCCACAACACAGTCTATAGAAGAAAGTTTCACTGCTAGTAAACTAGTTAATCTTCTCCCTAACAAGAAATGTGATGGAGTTAATGGAAAGTTTCCAGTAGAATCTGAATCGATTATGTGATGGACGCGAATTTAATACTGCTTCAATTTCACATAAAACAGTCTCTAGTTCTTCGCTAGTTAAAGATGATTTGCCAATAACTTTTCTTAAAATTGTTTTTACGGATCGGACGATTCTTTCGTAAAATCCGCCCCACCATGCACCTCTTTCGATGATATATTTCCATTTTACACCTTTTGATGCGCAGAATTCCTTCACATCAGGATGGTTTATAATAGTCCACAATCGTCTCAGTTCAATTTCTGCTCTCTTAAATGTCCTCGCATTATCCGAATAGATAACGGTACAAAGTCCTCTTCTCGAAATAAATCTACGAAAGGCTAGCAGAAATGCTTCCGTAGTCAAACTTGTAACTAATTCGAGGTGGAGTGATCTAGTTACAGCACATGTGCAAAGTAGTATGTAAAACTTTTCTTTTGAGTTTTTGACAAATATTGGTCCGGCGAAATCCAGTCCGGTGACAGCAAATGGTGGAGATTGTTCTATTCTGTCTCTTGAAAGAGGAGCTGTTATCTGCATACCTGGACGGGAATTGAATTTTTTGTAAATAAAGCACTTCCTAATGATAGACTTAATTATTTGCCTTCCTTTTGGTATCCAGTATACTTCTCACGAACTTGAATCAAAGTATCTGCAACACCTGAATGTAGCATCTTCTCGTGAGCATCTTTTACCAGGAGTTCTGTAAATCTGTTCTTCGCTGGAATCAAAATTGGATGTTTTTCATGATAGCTTAATGTTGACTGCTGCAATCTTCCACTTATCCGTAGAATACCCTTTTCATTCAGAAATGGATTTAGATCTCGGATTTTCGAATCTTTCGGTAAATTCTTGTTTTCTTCCAAACAATTGATCTCAATACCAAATTTTTCTGCTTGTACTTTCTTGATCCAAATTTCCTCTGCTTCTTCAATTTCTTCTGCTGACAAAGGAGTTTTGATTCGATCTTCTTTCTTTAATTTCAGGTTGTTAATAAATCTTCTAATCCATGCCGTAATTCGAAATATCTTTGATATGGAGCTGAAGTCATTGATATCCAAAATTGGTTCTTCATTCTGGAATTCACTCGAATAATTGATTGATATATATTTAACTCTTCTTTCTTCATTAGTTGTCTCCTGAGATAACCTTTCATTCTTCGGCCAATTTTCTTCAGATAATGTCAGCCAATGTGGTCCATGCCAGAATCTTGAATTTTTCATCAATTCTTCTGGACTGCAACCCCTAGAAACTATATCTGCAGGATTTTGTTCTCCTTTCACAAATCTCCAGTTCTGTGGGTTTGTTAAATCTTGAATTTCATGAACCCGGTTGGAAAAAAATGGTTTCCACTGTTTCGCATAGCCACGTATCCAACTAAGCGCTACAGTCGAATCTGAAAACAGTATGTAATTATTGGTTATCTTAAATACTTTCCTCAACGTCTCTAGTAAACGAGCTCCTATTAAAGTTGCAAGCAACTCCATTCTTGGTAAACTCAATTTCTTTAGCGGAGCAACACGTGCCTTCGAAGAAACAAAGTTCACATGAAAATCTGAATTTCCTTTGTAGCGAATATATGCAATAGCACCATAAGCTCTTTCACTAGCATCACAAAATATTACAATTTGATATTCATTAAATTCTTCATTAGTTTCATATGTTTTAAAATAATACCTTGGAATGGATAGATCTACCAATGAGTGAACCTCCTTACACCATTTTTTCCATTTAGTTCTCAAATTTTTTCCTAACTCTTCATCCCAATCAAATCCCCCTTCCCAAATTTCTTGAAGAAGAATTTTTATTCTAATCGTGAATGCAGCTATATATCCTATAGGATCAAATAATTTAGATGAGATTCGCAAAACACTTCGTTTAGTATTTTTAACATTTTTTAATGAATCAATAAGAGATGACAAGTCTAATTTAAATTCATCAGTTAAAGTGTTCCAAATTAATCCTAAAACTTTTATGGGTACTGCTTCGTTATGAGTTTGTTTTTCAAATTAACTTTCTTCCCAATTTTGACTTAACTCTATAGAATTTGGTTTCCATTTCCTAAGATTCATATTTGCATCTTTTAAGATTAATTTAGCATGTTTAGACAACTCTAATGCTTCATTAACTGTATTTGTTCCTGTTATTAAATCATCTACATATAAGTATTCATTTAAAATCTTTTGTGCTAAAGGATGCGATATTTCATAAATCTTTATGTGGTGTTTTATGGTTGCTGCTAAGAGAACAGGTGAAGATTTTACACCGAAAGTAACTGTTTTGTTTCTATAAATTTTTAAATTATTTGGAGGAAAATTATCTGACCAAAGAAATCTTTGACAATCCCTATCTTCTTCAGCTAAAACTATTTGAAGGAAAGCCTTTTCCACATCGGAAACTAATCCTTTTCTTTATTTTCTAAATTTTAAAAGTAAAATCAATAGATTTGGATTTAGATTAGGTCCTGCCTGTAAATTATCATTTAACGAGAAACAATTTTTCTCTTTTGACGAAGCGTCATATACTATTCTAAATTTGGTCGTTTCTTTATCATTTCTGATTATGGGATGATGCGGCATATAATAAATAAGATTTTGATTTAAATTTTCAGTATTTAGTGATTCTATAATTCCATCTGTCAGCTGACTATCTAAAACTCTAGTATAATTTTCATACAAAGAATTATCTTTCCTAAATCGTGATGCTAAACCCTTTAATCTATTTTTTGCCAAATTAAAATTACTAGTCATATTTACTTCATCTTTAAAAGGCAATTTAACCTCGTATCTATCATTTTTAAATTTTATATTTCGTTCAAATTGTTTTAATGTCTCTTCCTCAGATGATTCCGTTTCTATGTTGTAAGTTATACCTAAATTGTCAATTTCCCAAATTTTACGCATTTGAGAATTAATATCTTCCAATGAATAGCTTTCCGAATTGCAATTTGATTGGTGTTCACAAAAACACAAATTTTCTACAATAGAATCCATATTTTTTCTTAAATTATTATTCCCCGTTAATGTCCACCCAAATACTGTTTCAACACAAAATAGATTTTTATTTATCTTTTTAATACAACCAGTATGAAAGTGCCAGTAAAGATCCGCTCCGATTAAAATGTGAATCTCTTTATTGCTTTGAGAAAGACATAAATCTGACTGAGCCATGTGGTTAGTTTCAATCAGCCTTTCTATAGTAAGATTGGGTGTTGGAAGAACTGCATTTGTAATGGTATCTGAAACTAATAGTTTACATTCCACGCTCTTCTCGGGTTGTTTTTTATTGCTAATCATGACCTTGACCACATCAAATATTTTTTCGCTAGGTTCTCTATTTCCGAATGTATAAACTAATAAATGTTCCTTTCGTGTTACTGGAAGATTAAGCCGTTCGGCTAAATTCTTACAAATAAATGACCTCATACTTCCTGAATCAAATAATAAATTAGCTTCAACCCATGTATTTTGGAATCGCAAATCAACTACGCATGTTTGTAGAAATACAGACTGCGTCCCACCCTTCATTCGATCTAAATTCGAAATACTAGATACAACAGCTAAATTTTCTGTTTTATTTTGAGTCAATTCACTATTCATTTCGCTTTGCGTTCTTTGAAAACAAATCGATTCGTGATGAGATTTTTTCTTACATTTTTTACAGGGTTGAATTTTAGAATGACATTGGGAACTTAAATGGGATCGCTTAAAGCATTTGAAGCATCTCCCTTCACTCTTTAATTTATTTACTTTTTCTGATACCGGAAATAATTCACAGCAGAAAGAATTATGTTCTGAATTACAAAATAAACAATTTGATTTAATATTTGTACTTAATGTTGTAGCGGTAGGAATACTACCATTAAATGGTTTTTTGAAACCTTCTTCTTGAGAATAATTATTAGGATAATAAATTTTGTTTCTTTTAGGTTCATGCAATAAATAAGAATTTTCGCGACATTCCACTTCTGTTTTTAGAAAATTAACTAGCTCCGAAAACATCAAATTGTGAATTAATTTTCTTTTACGATTATATTCCAAACTAATATCTTCTGGAATTAATTTCAATAATATAGGACATAAAAGTTGGCCATAGGTACCAGATACTACATTTAAACTTTCAAGAGATCGTATATTTATTTCTAGTTCATCATATAAACGACGTAATGCCCTTATGTTTGAAGAATTTTTAACGGATTCTAAGTTAAGTAATTTATTCATATGGCTGTTAATTATGAGATCTTCGCGACCAAATCTCGATTTAAGTAAATTTATGCTCTTTTCGTAATTTTCCTTGGTTAATGCAAACCCTTTAAAAGCATTTAATGCTACTCCTCCTAGTAAACCCTTTAAATAAACAAATTTTTTTACTTCTGTTAAACAACCGTTTTCATGTATGGCTGTTTGGAACTGACTCCAAAACTCAAGCCATGAAATTGAATCCCCAAAAAACTTATTTATATTAAGCTTAGGAAGTTTTACAAATTTAGATTCCGAAACAATTTTAGTTTCCTCACTGATAGAACTATCCAATGAGTTATCGGTATCATTTCTATTTAAAATCTTAGTACTTCCTTTCATAAATCTAGATACTTTCGATAACCATTTTATTATATTTTCGGAATATTCCTCACTTGATACAATTTCCTTTTCAATTTCTTCCGAATTTATGAGCGATTCAATTTTTTCATTTAATTCCTTCAAACTATTCTGTTTATCAAGTAATTGTTCCTTGCATTCACTTAGATCTTCTATTTTAATTTCATAAGAAATATATTCATCTTTAATTATGCATTCAATTTTCGTTATTAGTTTAATCGTTAGAGATCTAATAATTTTCCTTTTACTTTTAACATCTTCTAGTAGCTTTTCCATTTTTAGAAAAGATATATAATCGCCTACCTGATTTCTGTCGATTCGAGCAAGCTTTCTGCCCCACGTTGCGGCACCAAATATTATTTCCTTAGTATATTTTCTCCATGGTCAGGTAGTCTATTATAATTCTAATAGCATATGTTATAGATGAACAATTAAAGAGATAAATAAAATAAAAAATAATTGCAATTCATTGCAATATTAAAATTGTTTGACCTCTAGAAAATGCTAAGGAAGTAGCTAACTACTTTTTTTAAATAATAACATGAAAGTCTGGAAACAAAAAAAATACTGGTCTCGCTTCTTTAAAGTGAATAATTTTTTTTATATAATAATTTTTAGGCCGAAATATATCACCTAGGATTTTAAAATGCTTCGAATCCCGTAGTCACAAAAATAATATATTCCAAGACCATTCATGAAATAATATATCAGGATGAGATCTCTCTTTGATATATTCTAATGCTGTACATATGCTATTTAGTTAGTTAAACTTAATATTTATATACATTTATTTAATCGCTTTCAAAAATAAAAGTAAAATATGATGTCTTATAATTAGAATGATGTCTTATAATTATATTATCAAAAGTTAGTCTTCATCTTTTGTTTTTGAATAATTTGGGGATTACAATAAATAGTAAACTCCACCGTAAATACAAAAATAAATAAATAATTTATATATTTGTTAAAAATATCAGAAAACGTGTATTTTAATTACACCAAAAGCTTCACTAGACGGAACACAGATGGCACCGCCACTCTGTAGCTGAAACTTGAAATCTGTGAATGGAAATACTACATTTTTACGAATTAACATACGTTTCCAACGGCAATTTGTTTTCTCATTATTATATATTAGCTTTAACCGGCGGCTTCGCTCGCTTTGATGTATTTAAATAACTGTCAAAGTCATAATCATTATCATAACAAAGAAAATAAAATCATATATTATTTTTTAATGCTTGACTGAGACCATTAAAATTTTAAAATTCTAAAACTGAGCTTATAGTTTAAAAAAATTGAAAACATACTTCATTATAATAATTAACAACCAAATTCAATAACTTAAAATATTAGTATTTTAAAAAGTTGAAAGTATTTACGCTTAATAGATAATTCCTCTTTAAAATCGCTCAAAGCCAAATATTATTCTAGGATGCAACTGTATACTATGTATTATATGTTCTTCCGTCAGGTGCAAATACGTGAATTTTTCGAGTATTCGGCACAATCAAACAGACTACATATAGCTGACCATGGGAAAAAAGCCCGATTTTTCCCTGCTACCTCCAAAAATTGCCCTTGCGCATTGCTAATAGTAGCATTAAAACTGAGTTAGATTGGAAATTGAACTGGTTTGAATTGAAATGGTAGGTCAGTGGGGAAAATTGGAATTCGAGGTATGATAACACTTTCCCCTTTCCCGACACCAGTTAAAAAGGTTGCATCAAGTATATTCTGCATCAATTTTGGGATCCGAAGAATCGTTAATTGGTTGTAGATGTGTGTTCATTGGAAGTCAAATCTGCATGTGTTCGCTGCAGTTGTCGCAAAATATCTTCCACCATATACTCTTTGTTCTTTTTCCAAAGGGTTTGAGGATTAGAAAAACCGCAAGATGATATAAGTATTACTTCAATTTTTTAAAAAATTTTTTCGGCGATTGGCATTGTATGGCTTCCTTCTTAGTAATATCTAGTATATCTTCATAGTAATATCTCCATATAAAATATCTAGGTTCAGTATAAGTGAAAAATTTCGTGCAAAACATGGCCTTATAATGGAATGTTATTTTTTTAAAAAAATAATAAATTCAAAGTATTAATATTGTATAAATAAAAAATTTTAATGAAACGGTCATTTAATATACCATAGAGCTTTCAATATCACTTATTTTTCTAAAACTTTATATCATTTCTCTGTTTAAAAAGTGAGAGAAAATTTGTATTAAAATTTCTGGGGTCATCAGAAAAGAGAAGTTTTTACCCAACTTGGCGATATTTCTCAATGTTTGAGTTTGACATTTAATAAATAAAACGTAATAAACGTTCGACATTTAACAAAAAAACCGTTTAAAAATTACTTTTAGTAAAGATGTTAAATTACACTATGTTTCAGTTATTTGCTACAAATGTGAAAAAATTTTATAAATTTTCCAGTAATGCATGATCTTGAGCCAATTTGGTGGGTTTAAGCAGCACCCGTGGTTTCACGCGTGTAGTTCCCGTAGGAATACTCTACTCTATACTCTAGATATAAAATATACTCTATAATACCTCTAAATATCTCTATAATAACTCTAAAATATACTCTATATTACTTGCTGATAATGAGGCTTTCCATTGGAGAAAGAATTTTTAAAATCCGTTAAGTGGCTTAGGCGTGAAATCATAACAAACAGACAAACTCACATTCGCATTAATAATATTATTAAGATAAGGATTAGGATAACTATTGCTTGAATGTGACAGAAAAATGCAAATAAATAAGGAAAAAATAGGATTAAAGTTAACCGTAAATTTTTCGTTTCTTAAATTGCTTTTTGTAAATGAAGCTCTCATTTATTATTTTTAAAAGTGCACCCGAAACAGCTGATGACCTACTTAATTGAACAGTGAGCTAACTATCATAAAAAAAAAAAAAAATTGTGATACGTGTCAGCATATTACCATGTGCCCGTAACACTATGTCTCATGGAGAGCATCGGTCGCCATTAACCAAAACAACGACTTCATTAGTTCAGCTTGGCGTACAATTTGGTGTTCACCAGTATAGTTTCCGTTCCCGCAGGAATACGTGAATAAAATATACCCTATGTTACTCCCTGATAATGTAGCTTTCCATTGGTGAAAGAATTTTTAAAATCAGTTTAGTGGTTTAGGCGTGAAAGCGTATCAAACAAACAAACTTTCATTCACATTTAGAATATTATTAGGATTAGGATTTATCATGCTTCAGTCAAAAAATAGTCAACAATCCTTTTGAACTTTTTCTAGAACTACCAGATGTTTTCAAGGAAACAGTTATGTCTCTAATTGAGTTGTTCGTTATTATGGAATATCTATGAATGCAGCAAATCGAAAGGGAATATTTGGGATATCTGATAATAACGTTTTTTTTTAACTAAAAAAAAGAAAAAACGATCATTTTTCGTTACTTCTTGTATCTAATCTTTCTATTACAATTCTTTTTCTAGACACACGGCCGATTTACTATATTCACCCCGAAAATTAAAAATTATATGTGTCAAAATAACGGAATATCGTCTAATCACTCTTTTAAAAAGACAGAAGAAAAACGTAAAAACTAGGACGATTCTGTGGAATCTAGACGACGTATTTGTTAGGTTCAAAGCCGAAAACACGATGTGACTGTAATAGACATTACGCTAGAAAATTTTAGAAGAATTTTAAAAAGAACAGCAACTAATTTTCAAATAATTACCGTAAAATCCGGCATATTGAACACCAAAAATAAGATCGAAATTTAAAGATGCGCGTTATACGCCGAGTCTAAAAATGAGAGCTTTACAAAGAAATATCATCGAAAAAATGAAACTTCTATCTATCGAAATGCTGTTTATTTAAAAGCAGTGAACTCTCCCTTTATGAACTTAAAGGTTGTAGTTCTAGAAATATATTATTTTTTCTAAAGCTTGGAGTAATACCTCGAAAAAATGACTTCAAAACAAAAGAGCAGTGCACACATACATTTTCGGTTGCTTGATAAAAAAAAAAAAAAAAAAAAGTAGGTATGCGTTATACGGCGAATATACGAAAAAATTAAAAATTGCTTCTTGAAACTTTGGGTGAGCGTTATACGACGGATTTTATAATATTTCTAATTCTTAATTCGTAATAATCTTTAAATTAGTATATAATTTCAAATGTGATGTTTTCAATTTTCTAATAGTATTTCGTTTCGTCTTTCTTTCACAGCTTTCGATTCTTCGTTCGAAGTTTTAAATCTGCACTAAAAATCTTACTTTTTGATTTTAAATCACATAACTCGTAGAAAATACATTAAACGACATTGAAGTTATATGTTGAAAATTGACAACTTTATTATCTATAATTTTTCAATTATATTTATAAAATTATACAAATTTTAAACAGAGCGCTTATCGTGCCCCATGTGTTATTCTGTAATTAATATTTTTTTTTGGGGGGGGGGGGGTTTGGGGTTTATCTCTTTAAAATATATTTCATTCGCTAACTTTTGAAGGGCCATTTTCGGTTTCTTCCTGTAATTCTTTTATTATATTGTCGTTTTGTTGATTCTTTTAATTTTTACATTCACTCAAATCATCTACATGTTAAGTTTCCCTCATAAACCATTTATTTTGAATATTATAGAACTGTGATGGCGAACCTATGACCCGTGGGTCTGCCACTGACCCACGCAAGCTTTTTAACTGACCCACGATTGCTGGACAACCACTTGTTTGCTTACGTGGGTTTATTTAGTTTTTCTAACTTGTGTGGATTATTTTTATTCTATTTGAATTTTTCAAGCACTACATTGACACAAAATCAATTTAATTTTTGTCTATAACCTTCAGTTTGATCATTACAGTTCCAAAGTTACGCAAATAACAACAAATGTATATGAAAATATGTAGTACTTAAAATAAAGCAAAAGTGCTTACAAAATATCAAATGAATTGTATAATTTTACTCACATTTTGTTGGATGAAAAAAAATCGACAAATCAAAGCAAATAACTATATTTAAAGAAATGCACTTTTGTATGGTTATGCTCAGTTATGTTTGTAGAAAGAGACTTCCATAGCACTTGTATCGTCCCCTCACTGTTGTGAGATGCCAAGGGGGGCTATGCACACGTCTCTTATTCTCGATAATAGCAATTTTTGGCTCGCAATTTAAGGCGCTTCCACCAATCAGTACCAGTGTTGAACTTACATTTCGAACGCATTTAAAAGAATTGTGCATGTGTATTATATATATATAGGTATGTGTTTCTTCTCGAATTATTGTATTCTGATTATAAATATTTTTAATTGTAACCCTGTACTATGTCGGCGGTTAAAAAATTAAAAACAAGCCATACAAGTTCCTGGCTATATCAAGCTGAATGGTTTGATAGATATGGAGGAATTGAAATGAATAAAAAGGTTATACAAATAAATTGTAATGAAAAACTGACTGCACGAACATATTATGTACAAACACATTTTGAAATGTTGTTTTCTAATCTCGGCATGTCGACAGATGAAGAAAAAAAAAACATATTTTTACAAAAGAAAAAGCGAGAGAATTTTTCTCAAAGCAGTGTTTAAAAACAAGTTTTTGGGTTCAAAAAATAACAATACAGCTGCTAGTTTCCTAGTTGCCCATTGCATTGCTCGCAACAGGAAACCTCTTTCAGAAAAAGAATTTGTAAAAAAAAAAAAGCGTTTTTAAATGTAGTCCTACATTGTTTGCTGATTTTAAAGAAAAATGCTTGATTATAAAGCGTATAAATGAGTTTCCTATAAGTCGCAATATAATTAAATATCGAGTAATAGTTTGGAAAAAAAAAATATTTTTTCTCGCAAATACATAACGCCTTAAATTATGCAGAAATGTATTCAATTGCCGAATTGAATGCCAATATTCAGGGATTTTGACATACAACAACGTGCTATGGCTTAGTTTCGGTCAAGTCCCTCATCGCTTTGTAACGTTATTAGAAGAAATTAAGATCTTTTTAATTGAAAAAGACAGCAGTATCGATGAATTATCCAATATACATTAATCAACTGATTAAATGTTTCTACGAGACATCAGTCAGAGTTTTAATGGACTGAATAAAATACATGGATTAATTGTTTTAACAATGTTCCAAAATATTAAAATATTTATCACGAAACTTGACATCTTTACTAAGGATTTGGAAATGAAAATCACAGGAAATATTTTCCTCAATAACAAAAACATTTTCAAACAACAATAATTTTTGAAAACTCTGTTGACATTTAAGAAAATGCAATAAAAAAAATATGTCATGAATATGCTGGAAATACAACAAGATTTTAAAGAGAGATTCAATCAATTTAACAGTTTGGAAAATACACTTTATTTTATACCCATACAAAATAGAATTTGAAACAATGGAGTTAACCGAATTTATGTGGCTAAGTATTGATAATTTAGAAATGGAATTAGTTGAAGCAGCGTAGTGTGGAAAACAAAATCTGAAGATTTGATTTCTGCCATTACTTTAAGTAAGATGCCATACTTTAAAACGCGTTTTGCTCGAAATGTGCTTTTCTGAAAACACTCAAACGGGGGCCAGAGATTGCTCAAAAAGTTTTGAAAATAATCAACTGAAAGTTTTTATGTATGTTCTGTATAATAGTAGAAGTGTTTTAACTTTCAGATTTATCAATTACTGTTCTATCACTGCTTTTTTCAGCAATTTCATATAACAACTGAGATCAGTGGTCTAGCTATTGTAAAAATGAAAATATCTCTTATCCTACAGGTCATTTCAAAAATGACTAACATAGAACCACATAAAAATTGAAAATTTGTTCATAAACCTTTGGTACAAATTGGGCCGCGTTTTTTTTTTTTTTTTTTTACATTTTTACCCATTTTAGTAGCAATAATTTCTTTTTCTCTTCTTACTTGTAGCATATTTTTTCTTGAAACGTACTAAACAAATCTAAAAACAATAAAAAAAATCCCCATATCTCCATTTTTTTAAAAAAAGGTTGTCGCAAACCAGCCGGAAACCTTAAGCCATAAATAAATATGATTAGATAATAATTGTAGCTTAATAACATATTCTGAAAAAAATGGAAATTTTAATCTAACCTTGCTAATTTTTAAAACATTAGAATCAGTTTACGTCAGTAAAAAATATTGAAACAGAAAGAAATTTATAATTCAAAAATACTAAAAAAAAATCACATTTCTTTTTTTCAATCTTTCAATCATTATTTTTTCGAATAAATATTGCCGTCCTAACTTTAAACCTGTTAGAATTAATTTAAGATTTCTTGATAAATAACAACAAATTATTAAGTCATAAAATAGTTACTAATTAAAAAAAAACATGCAAGTTTAATACTCTATAATTATAGCTAAGCTCAAGCCAGCAAACCTCAAAATTAAGTACTAAAAGGCTTTTCCATGCTAAATTTTAATTACACACACATAAATTTAAAAAAGACGAAAGTTTTATTTAAAAATCCTGAGATTATTTCCATCCTCACTTTCAAATAAAAATAATACAAGGGATATGATAATAAAACAAATATGAGAATATAAAATTGATCACATGATTTAGAATTGCGGTGCCGTTTGTCTGAGAATATAACCCATTGAAATCTATTATCTCACGTAGATTTATTTATGTTCAAATCGGAGAGTTATGACTATGGAGATGGGAAGTACCTCTCAGCACATTTATTTTTATGAGAAAGACCATTCATTGAGAATATTCTACAGAACAGTGAACTCTAAAAAGAAGAATTCAGTCCCGAAGAATTACATTTTTCCATTTAATCCTTATTTAGCAACAATTTTAATCCGAAAGATATTTTGAAATAAGAGTACATTAAAAGTGAATCTGAAATAAATTATTTTTCGGAAGTCATGTACGTCAAAATGAGCAAATGTGATTTCATTTATTTATTTTTCTTTTCCAATTTTTTATGTCGTCTTTATTGGTCTTTCTTCATAGTAAGCAAAAATTCTGCCGTGTCGCAAAATTTCAATCAAATGAGTGCTTTCAATAAAAAAAATTTCTTCATTTGTTTTCAAAAATACAATTTACACAATACTGTTTTCAAAAAAAAAAATTATTTTCATTAAACCTTAAAATTCAAGAAAACGCAAAATTTATTTTACTGTAATCCACAAAAAACGGCACTTTCATGCTCAATATTTTTGCTTATTAAATATAAGTAATAACATACAGTTTGATTCATAAAGAAGATTACACTTTCCAGATGCTATAAAACAGTAACAATCATAGAATCTTTGTATTCTTACAGTTTGTGTCTCGGCCCTGACGGAAGTGACGTAGGCGATCGTATGCATGTCATGTGTGTAGTCTGTCAAAATGACGGCGTTTGCAGTGAAAAAAGCTTTTTGAACTCTTAAATTAAGCAAAATGTAACGGGGCCACTTTTTTGGTTTTGTTAACCACTAGCGTAGCTGGTCCTGAGTAGGCCCAATATCAAAAATTTATTGGGGGCCTTGTTTTGAGTCCCTGTAATATTTCACGATTTTTTGCCTACATATGTTGGGGCCCCGTATTATTGATACGGCGTTAGCTACGCCCCTGATGTTGACTCTTTGGTTGATGATACAGTTGCAGGACGACATTGACAGCTTCATTCTTCAATTGGATGGTGCACAACCACACTGGTCGGCCAATGTCCGAAATTACCACAATGACCATCCCCCTCACCGATGGGTTGAACGAGTCATAAACTACAACATGTTACTCACCCAATGGACATCAGGAAGTCTTATCTTAACACCTTGTGATTTCTTTCTGTGGGGTATTAAAAAAACAAGGTATTCGTCTCTCCGCTTCTTGAGCTAACGGAGCTGAAACAGCGTATCACAACCGCTATCTGACCTTGATACAGATATCTTAACACGCGTTTGAGCGGAAATGGATTACCGGCTCAAAGTCTACCGCAGGGGTCGGCAACCTATGGCACTTGTGCCAGATGTGGCACGCGGAGCAATTTCCAGTGGCACGCCACCACTCTACAAAATTATAAGATATATACTATATATAAAGCTAAATCGTTCTGTCTCTCCTTTCATCCCCTCGTACATTTTTATATAAAGGTTATTTTTCATTTTCGATTTTTTGCCATAAAACGATTCTGTTGAATCAGCTTGCTTGTAGTTTGTATGCTTTATGTAAAAGAAAACACCTTCTGTTTAAATGTGACTTACTATTAGCATTAAATATTCAACACAAATAAAATTATTGAGTAATACTTGCAAAATTGAGAATCATTCATCACGGCTCTGTAAATAAAAAAGTAAGTAGTTTGTCTTTTACCCACCAAAAGTTTGGGCATCGACGGAAAAAGAAAAAACAAATGTCTTAGGTATCAATCAAAATTCTGCTTAACAGACGTTTTCCATTGGAAATATATTAAACACAAATAGTTATTCCATCACCATATTTAACTTCGATTGGAAATAAATTCGGTGAAAAGAAAACACACGATGTGGGTTAATTAGGCAAGTGAATCAGATTTCATAACAAAGGTCCTTTTTAACTAAATATTAAGAGAAAATGTAATTTTTAGAGTGTTGTGCCAAAGAAGTCATAATTGTTTTATGTTTTACTTTTGGAGCGAATTAAGCTAATAGAAATAGATATTAGAACACATTTTTTATGTTTTCTATTAGTCACGCCGATATACGAATACCGAGTATGAATTCAGTCGAAAGTTAAATTTAGTTTGATGCACGACGTGATTTTTTGGTCACTTTTAACTTTGACACGTTGTGTTAGTTTTATTGTGAAAATTTGTATATTGTTTGTTTCATCATTGTGCCAGCTAATAGTTACATATTGAATCAAATGGCGACTAAAAAAAGAAAGCTTGATTCTCACGATTTCCAAGATTCTTGGACTAACGAATTTAGATTCATACAACAAAAAGATCGCGCTGTATGTGTGCTATGTCGCGAAAGTGTCGTATGTCGTACGTCAAGTGTACAAAGACATTTTCAAACTAAACACTAGATCACATTTAAGAATTCTGATGAGAAATGTGAAGTTTTAGAAAGAGGTATTTCTGGATATAAAAAGGAAATTACATTTTTGTGTCAAACAATTGGAGTCAAACCAAAAGCGACAGAATGTAGTTTCGTCATTGCTCATTGTTTAGCAGCCAAAGGAAAACCTTTTACAGATGGCGAACATATAAAGGATACGTTTTTAAAAAGTGCTGAAATATTGTTCAGTGATTTACCTCACTTGCAAACAATATTATCACGAATTCAAGAAATACCTGCTTCTGCGCGAACTGTTGAAAGAAGAATAACATAAATGGCACAAAATGTAACTGCGAAACAAAATTCAGGTTTACAAGAAATTGTTGCATTTAGCATTGCTCTTGATGAAAGTAAAGACGTGAATGATGTTGCACGCCTTGCAGTAATTGCACGATATTGTGATAAAAATCGAATTTATGAAGAATTATGCAGTATGATTCCTCTGTCTGGTACAACTAAAGGGCAGGATATTCTTTTTTCATTTATAAATCATTTTGAAAGAAAACATATTAATATAAAAAAAAATATTTTGTGTAACTACTGATGGCGCTCCTGCAATGGTTGGCAAGGAAAAAGGATTTGTCAAACTTCTTGAAAATCATATTGGACATAAAATATTGAACCTCCATTGCATAATACATCAGGAAAGTTTAGTTGCCAATATTTCGTCTCAGCGCTTAATTTCTGTAATGAATACTGTTGTTAAAATAGTTAATTTTATAGTGTCTCGATCTTCATTAGTACACAGACAATTTAAATCTCTTTTAGAAGAAATGGAAAGTGAATATGGAGATCTTCCCTTGTACAGTCATGTCCGTTGGCTTAGTCGTGTTAATTTATTTGTGTCATGCATAGAGCACATTAAAATTTTTCTTAATGATAAGGGACTACATTTTCCCGAATTAGACGATAAGGAATGGTTATGTAAATTGATATTTCTGACAGATACAACTAAACATCTCAATGAACTAAACTTAGGATTGCAAGGAAAAAGTCAAACAGTACTTAAACTTTTTGAATATTGGAAGGGCTTTGCTACAAAATTAAATATATTTTCCCGTGATATTAATAATAGTATCTACAAATACTTCCCAAATGTTAAAGCGCTTGCAAATACATCAACCGTAGACAAATATGAACTTCAAATTTACGTTAAAGCACTTAAGGAGGAGTTTTCTAAAAGTTCAAAGACTTTGAAGCTTGTATGCCCATATTTTCTTTTCGAATCAAACCTGATTTAATAGACCCATTAATAATCCCATTCGATTTGTCAATTTTTGAGTGGATGGAAACTGATAATTTTGAAATGGAACTTATTGAATTAATATCTTCAGAATTATGGAAAACAAAATTTACGGAGTTACGGAAAAATTTGGAAGATAACTCTAGCAATAAATCGACAGCTATTTTAAATTGCTGGATGTCATTTCCAGAAAGATTTAATTGTTTGAAACAAATAGCTTGTGCCCTGCTTTCCGCTTTTGGTTCCACATATCTATGTGAACAAATTTTTTTCTCATATGAAATATATTTTGAGTCCACAAAGAAATTGTTTAACTGCTGAACATTCTGAATCCTCCGTCAAATCGAATTATACCCCTGATATTGCGACATTAAGTAGATCTCTGCAGGGACAAGGTTCTCATTAAAATTTTAATTTTTTATTTAACTTTGCTGCATGAACACTTATACTTTATGTTGTTTATTTCTAGTTACACAAATATTTTTAAGAATGCATAATTTTTATACAATTTTAATTTTTGATTTATATTGAAGAACAGTCATATTTTAAGTTTTCCTTAAAAATTCTAAAAATATACATATTTATGTGCACAGTTTTAATATTTGTATTTATATTGAAGTAATAGTTGTATTTTATGTTTATTTTTATGTCAATAAATATCTTTAAATGATGCATAATTAGCATATAAGTAAATTTGTATTTTTGGCCTCTATTTTTCCAAATTCTGCATGTATTGTCGTGGGAATCAAATTGTTTCAAATATTTGCTATTGCTTGGCACGCTGAATCATGTTGGTAGGTTGGTTTGGCACGCCACAGCTGAAAGGTTGCCGATCCCTGGTCTATCGTATAACTAAGGATTCACACAGAATATCTATGACTGTCTCTCATAATAAAAAAAGTTCCACACATTTATGTTACAAGCAGTGTTGAACTTAACGACATGGAGATCCCTAGGCAGTCGAATTCTCGGGGGTAGCCTAATTTTTTCTTCCACAACATTTTAGGGATATTTTTCATTGCACA
>BMAO01025930.1:0-14358 GCA_019973975.1 Trichonephila clavata | reverse complement strand
TTAATGATTCCATTTCATAGATCCATCTATTAGCTTTATAAGAATACCAAGTTTATTATTTCCATTCACTAGAACAAAAACTACAAGCGTTTTAGTAAAAGCAGATGCCTTACTTTAAGCCAGATGTCATACTTTAAACGCGACTCGAAATGTTTTTTTGAAAATGTTCAAACGGGAATAGAGATTGCTCAAAAAAAGTTTTGAAAATAATTAACTGAAATTTTTTGTGTTTGTTCTGTATAAAGTAGAATTGTTTTAACCTTCAGATTAATTGATCACTGTTTTATTACAAAATTTACAGTCCCTCATGTTAATATAATCACTGTTTTTTTTTAAGCAATTTCATGTAATAACTGAGATAAAATGCTCTAGTTTTTGTAAAAAAGAAAATATCTCTTATCCTGAAGGTCATTCACAAATGAATAACATAGCAACACATCAGAATTGAAAAGTTGAAAATTTGTTCATAAACTTTTGGAACAGAATGGGCCCTGTTTATGTTATTTTTGGTAAATTTTTACCCATTGTAGTAATAATAATTTCTTTTCTATTTTAATTTTAGCATATTTTTCTTAAAATGTAAGAAACAAATCTAAAAACTACAAAAACAAAAACAAAATCGTCATTTTATTTATTAAAAAAAAAGCTGTTGCACACAAGTAGTTCTTATTCCTTTGTTAGCACCTTAATATTCTTAATCAAAATACATGTTCTAGTACAGTTTTTTTTGTTTAGTTATTGAGGACTTTGGTAATCTGGTCTAGTATGGCACAGCTTTCAATTTTTCCACGAAGCCTTTCAGAGTCTGTAAAAGTGGAAAATCCCAACGCTACATGAGAGACTCCGCACAGACATCCTAGAAAGGTGCTGCAGACCACCAGGGGTCCACGAACCACAGTTTAAAAACTACTGCTCTATGGATATGGAGTTGAGAGGAAAATAATTTCAAAATATTTTTTAATATTACTGAAAAGGATTAAATTAGCGAAAGAATTGAACGAGACTTAATTTTGATTAGGTGATTTTAAACCCAAAATAAAATTATTTTTCTACAATATAAATAACCAAAAGTGATTTTTATTGATTAGTGAGTACAGAGTAGTGTGAATAACACAATGTACATTACAGTATTTTATAACCCCAGCTCTCTTCCCGCACCATGGATCAGTTTGATTTAAAACTTTTCTGTCTTCTGCTTATTGTGCACTATCATTTCGATAGTTTGGATTTTTTTAAATTTAACACTAAAGAAGCTGTTAAATTTACCAGTCTGTTTTACTTGTAACTATTTAATAGGTGTCCTCTCAACGCAATAAATGTTAAAAATTACCGAAATACCTGTTTTTATTTAATAAGAGTTACTTTGAATTTTTACCGTAAAAAACTAACTGAACTTCAATCCCCTTGGTGCAGCACTCAACATGAAAATTAGTTATTTTATTTTATTTTTCCCTTCATCTATGTACGAGCATATTTTCCTCATACGAAAACTTTGAATTTCTAAAAAAAAAAAAAAAAAATTCCCTAAATTCTAATGTGCATTCAATTAAGTATGTAGTTTCTTTTTGTTTAATGCAAAAAATATAAAAAAAGAAACATTTATCTCATTACTTTTAAAAGAATAATTTTGTTACAAAGGAATTAATATTTATCATTCAGCAAATAAGAATTCTGAAGGATTAAGAACGTAAAAAATGAACTGAAATAACAAAACAAAAGTTCGAAGAAAGTATAATGTAAATATACTTTTGCCCCGGATGGATAACTTTTTAAAAATAGAACACATTAAAAAAACTCACTTAAACATTTTAAAATCATTTAAGGCAAAAATGTAGCAATTAATTTGTCTCAAGATATAATTCTAAAGACCTGGAGAGCTTTGTTGAGTGGTATTATTAATCATCTTTTGGGTGAATCATGAAAAAAATAAGAATAAAAAAAACATAACCAAATGTGTAACAAATGTAATGTAACAATTTTTTTAAAAATTTTTAGTGCTAAAAATAATATTTTGAATATTAACAATGTTAAATGCCAATTTTAACGTCATTTTAAATACTAAAGTGGGTTTTTTTGAGCAAAATTACTTTTTGATTCAAAATAGAATTTTTCAAAATTCGTTAAACACCTTTTTATGTATTTTACTCGTTAAAAATTTGAATTACTTTAAAATAATATATATATATATATATGCAGTTTATGAAATCCAGTTATATAATTTGTTCAGAATAAATTATTATACCTTCAAAATGTATGTTAAGGCCCATGTAAACGTTCTACTTGGCATGTTGGCGCCATAGCGTGGCGATGTTTACTTGTAAGCAAATAAGGGTGACGCTTAGGGTTGCCACAGCCTCGTGTTTTGTTCAGTTTGGAATGCTACTGTACAACTGTCCTGTTCCTTCCAAAGACTTCATGTTGGAAGTCGCATAAATAAAAAGAAATTGATTTAAAAACCTTTGGATTTCTTATAAAATTATAATCACTACAGTCCACTAAATTAATAACCTTTAAGAAAAGAAGAAGAATTTTGTGAAATACGTTTTTAAAAACACACATAGACGAGATTGCAAACATCAATTAAAAAACCTTTGTTGCAAACAGAGTCTCCAAAATTCAAGCTCTTACATCTAACTATCAGTGGAAACATATTTCATCTTGTGATAATCTGCTGATGCCATCTCCCGTGGAGTCAATCCTTCTGATCTCAAGCGCCTGGAACTCTGGTGGTCAGTACCATCTTTGCCATGGAAGATATTATTGATGATTTACGCCAAAATGAATTAAATTCCCTGAAAAGGAACTATATTTGACAGAACTAAAAACTGTGACTTCTACAAACTTGGTTCTTTCGTCAAACAATAATTTTCTAAATCAAATCCTCTCTTTAAGTAATAATTTTCATAAAATAATTAGAATTCTAGTTTTATTTTCAGATTTGTGTCAATTGCAGAAATAAGGAAAACGGAGTGGTCCTTTGACTGTCCAAGAATTTGAGAATGCCTTAAGATTTCTCATTAAGGAGTACAATCAATGGTATTTATAAAAGAATAAATAGTTTAACAAAAAAGGAAATTGTCAAAGGAGCTGTAAGTAAATTAAATATTTTCTGGATGAATTTGAATTAATTCGTGTTGAAGGGAGATTAGATTATTCTGATTTGTCATTCAATCAGAAACACCCAATACTCTTACCGAGAGATCATAAACTTACTAATATTATAATGGAACATTTCCACATAAATAATTTACATGTCGGTCCCCAAACCTTACTTCATCTTGTTAGGGAAAAATATTGGTCATTAAATGGGAGAAATAATGCTAGGAGAATAGTTCATCAATGTATTAAATGCTTTAAAGCCAAACCTAAAATAGAAGAGCAGCTAATGGCATCATTGCCTAAAGAAAGAGTGACAGTAACTCCCCCATTTACAAATACTGGTATCGACCTTGCGGTCCTTTTATATTAAATATAAAAATCAACGTAAGGGGGTTTTAAACAAAACTTATGTAGCAATATTCGTTGCTTCTCGACCCGAGCTGTTCACTTAGAAATTTTAAGTGATTTAACTTCTGATGCCTTGATTGCAACATAAAAAGATTTGTTGCTCGTCGTGGTATTCCCAGCATAATATTTTCTGATAATGGTACTAATTTTGTTGGTGCACATTCAGAATTAAAACAATTATACAAACTTGTGGAAACTCCCCCGGATAATTTGGCATCTTATTTGATTTCACATTCAATATCTTGGAAATTTTGCCTCCTAGATCTCCAAATTTTGGTAGACTCTGGGAGGCAGGCGTGAAATCATTTAAGTATCACTTGAAAAGGACAATAGGTAATTTAATTTAACTATTGAAGAATTTTTAACTGTTGTTAATCAAGTTGAAGGTATATTAAATAGTCGACCAACTAATTCCTTTATCTTCTGATCCCAACGATTTAAGTTCTTAACACCTGGACATTTTTTAATCGGTCGTCCAATTAATTCCATTCCTGAATCTAATATAATTGAGATTCCAGATAATCGACTCTCTAGATGGCAACAAGTTCAAAAAATTAATCAAATTATTGGAAAAAATGGTCAAGGGATTATTTAAACAATCTTCAACAACGCGGAAAATTGGAAATTTGGAAAAAGTAATATACAAAAAATAGCCTTGTCCTATTAAAAGAGGAAAATCTTCCTAGTTGTACTTGCCAATGGGTAGAATACAAGATGTAGTAATAGGGAATGATGGAAAGGTACGAGTGTCATAGTAAAAACCTCTCGAGGAATTTTCAAACGCAGCATTTCTAATATATGTATTTTACCAATTCCCAATACTTGAAATGTACGCTTTATTTAAAATGTATTGTTTGAAATGTTTATATATCTACAATATTCCATGTAATGTATTTTTGTATCTGTATATTTATTAGTATTTTTCTTGTTTATTATTGTTTTTTATACAATTTATCATGATTATTGAAAATATTAATTATCTCTTGAAATCCGGAGGATTTCAAGGTAGGGCGGTGTAAGGCCCATGTAAACGTCTACTTGGCATGTTGGCGCCATAGCGTGGCGATGTTTACTTGTAAGCAAATAAGGGTGACGCTTAGGGTTGCCACAGCCTCGTGTTTTGTTCAGTTGGAATGCTACTGTACAACTGTCCTGTTCCTTCCAAAGACTTCATGTTGGAAGTCGCATAAATAAAAAGAAATTGATTTAAAAACCTTTGGATTTCTTATAAAATTATAATCACTACAGTCCACTAAATTAATAACCTAACAATGTACATTAAGGCAATATATTTTGAAACCTCAGACGATCGTATGCATATCTAAATTAGAATACTATTATCTCACAAATTCCAAATAACTCATAAATTTCAATGTTATGGCTCATTATATAACAATTTTTATTACTAGTAAAAAAATTTTATTCTTTAAAAATTACCGAGTAGAAAAATTCTAGAGATTTTTACATTTTTTTTCTTTCAAATTAAGTTAATTTCATAAAATCTGCCATTATCAAAAAGAATAAAGCAATTCTTTTTCATTTATATACTGGCACAGTTTGGTTAATAGAAGAGCGCTTAGAAAGTCTATATAAAAGGATTTTAAAGTAACAAAAAGTATTCAAAATAAAATTTATGAAGAAAAGAGGTCAATTGTGCCTTTCCATGAATTTTCATGTTATCTTCGCTAAGTGAAAAAAATTCTTTAACATCTATTGAGGTAAAGTGCGGAATTTTCTAGTTTGATCATTTATTAAAGTTTATTTCACTCACGCTTTGATAATCTCACATGCTATAATTGAGATTAATATTTCATTGTTTGCCGTAGGTATTTATTTTCTTCAATGGCAATGAATTATTTGATTTGTAGAACGTTCTATGCTCACTCAACGCGCAATTATAATAATTAAAAAACAGGAATTATTCATAGCTTTGAATTTTATCCTCCAGAAAAGTTCTTATTAAAAATTCTATTTGAACTTCTCGGTCGCTACGTATTTAATGATGGGAAATATTTTATTGTGGGAAAAATTTTAGGTACATAGAATAAGATAACACGTAATAAGATAACTTTTTCAAAAAATAATGATAATTTTTTTAATAATGAAGAAATTTATTTAAAATTCCCCCGTTTTCAGGAATTGGTATGATATATTTTCTAGGAGGAATGAATACCGTATATTCCACCATACAACATGCACCTATACTTTAAAATTGCATTTTTTTTATTTTTAAATATATATTCGCCGTATAACGCGCACCCTCTTTTTAGGAAGAAACCTCAAATGTACTTGGGAAATGCTCTTATGTGTTTTGAAGTCATTTATTCAAGGTATTATCGCACACTTTTGAAAAATAGTATACTGCTAGAAACGAAGCCCTTTAAGCTCATGAAGTGTGTCTTTTCTTTCAAATGAACAGTATTTCGATGTACAGTAGAACGTCTTTTATCCGAACGTTTATTATCCGAAACGTCAAATATCCAAACCAGTTTTTTTTTTTTTTTGGTTTTTTTTTTTGCCCCTTGCAGCCAAAATTTGAATATATACAATGGTACAGCGAAAAATAAGTGATTTTCCACAATACAGGTAAAATTGCGACACTTTGCACCTATTTTGCTTTTTCTTCAAACACGTTTCCCGCATGTGACGATTTTCAATATTCATATAGTGTCCGGTTTCATATAGTGCATGGATCGCATTCGGTTTTCGGAACAATCGCGTATCCGAACGGTGTCCGGTCCCAATGGATTCGGATAAATGACGTTCTACTGTATGTAGAAGCCTTTTTTCTTTTTACTCATCCCTTTTTTTTAATTTTTAAAGGTATCTCTATTTTTTGTGGTGTATAACGCACACCCGTAAATTGGAACTTATTTTTTGTGTTGAAAGAACACGTTTTCGCCAGATTATAAGGTAATGAAAAAATAGCAAATCTAGATTTTTAATGGTATCGCCTAGAAATATACATAACTTCATTTTCATGTATTTTTTTATACACTTTTCTTTAAAATACAGGGGGGGGGGAGTACGAGCTCGAATGAATCAGGCTCATATCCGTTTGTTGACTATCTGTGTTTATTGATCGCTTGTTCCGGTTCCTTGAATGGTCACCTGACAGAAATTCTACTGTACGTATTCTGAATCGAGGAATTCCTGCAGCCGAGATGGATCGACATTCAAATGTCGTGCCAAAGTATTCAAGAACTCTTCGGACGAGTAAACAGATCTTGGCAAGCTTCCAGGTAGGTCTCCCGCGCACAATTGAACACTATCCAGTGTAGTCTTGCTCAGTAAAGAAGTTTCAGTAATGGCAGAAAACCGCAAGTACATTTTGACGAATAAATAAAAAAAATACATGTATAAGTGGTATGTTATTGTGTATCTTTGTGATTCAACGGCGCAACGGAGAACATTTCGGCCCATCTACCAGTGGCGTAACGTACACCCCCGCAACCACCGCGTTGAAGGAGGGGGGCAGGGTTCTAGGGAGCCAAAAGCCTGACTGCCGCCAAGTTCCTATTCTTTGTAAAATCCAACTTGGGGGCTCAAAACCTGAGTTTGCAGAAAGACCCAAAATCTCTCCGTTACGCCACTGACCCCTACAAAGTCAGGTTTTGTGCCCCAAGTAGGATTTTACAAAAAGTAGGTACTTGGCAGCAGTTAGGCTTTGGGCCCCCTAGAACTCAGCCCCCCCTCGCGGTGCGGGGGTGTACGTTACATACTGATTTGATTTTAGGTAAAGTCGCCCTCTGAAGAAACACAAGGGCTATTGGTGACAGACCTCGTAGTTTTTAACCATGGTAAAGTGACGAGGATGTCATCTGAAAGCTGTCATCCCACTCTCCAAAGTATCTCACCACACCAACGGGAAAGCTTTAGGACTCACAGATTTGTCATGCGTTTATTCCTTACACGGGAGGGGAGTCCTCAATGGCATCAGCACTCAAACTTGTGACTCGACAACATCGACTATGAGTTTGTAATAATTACAGGTAGAACGTTGTATATCTGGATCAATGGGATCGGACACCGTTCGGATACGCGATTGTTCGGATAACCGAAAACCGAATGCATTCCATAGAGTATATAATACTGGACACTATACAAATATTGAAATCATCGCATGCGGGGAACGTGCTTGAAGAGAAAACAAAACAGGTGTAAAATGTCGCAATTTTACCTTGATTGTGGAGAATAATCACTTATTTTTCGCTGCACTATTGTACCCCTTCGTTTTTTCACTGCAAAGTCTCTGATTCTCTTCAGCATTTGCAATATTTCAGCATTCAGATTCTCTTCAGCATTTGCAATCTCTTCAACATTTGCAATATTTTTCGTATATAATCGATTCAAAAGAGGAACCTGTGACTGAATTTGAAGACGCAGATTGGGATTTAGATTTAGCTTTTTTTAGTAGATTTAAGAGAACATTTGAATGATTTAAATTTGAGACTTCAAGGGGAAAATATCATTTTAATTGATAATATGTTCCAAACAATAACAACGTTTGAAAGAAAGTTGAAATTTTGGCTCAATCAAATAAAAGTAAAAGACTTGACACATTTCAGTACTTTGACTGCACATAGACCTGGGAGTTGCACAAATAATGCAAAATATGCTGTATTAATTTTTGATTTAATTCACACAAAAGTTTGAAAATAGATTTCAAGATTTTAAAAAGAATGAATAGTATTTCAAATTATTTTCTACCCCATTTTCTCTAGAAATAAATAAGTTATCTTCAAATGGAATGCATTGAACTGCAAAGTGACATTCAACTAAAAGAAAAATTTGGGAATGTTTCTTACTGGAGTTTTATAAAGATTACCTTCTCCCACGCGCGCGATAAATATCCTAATTTTCACAATCTGCTTTATTAATGATTTCAACTTTTGACAGTAACCTATATTTGAGAAAAATTGTTTTCAAGAATAAAGCATACAAAAAACAAAAACAGGACAAAGATCACTGGCAAACACCTTGAAAATGCATTAGTATTGCAACTTCGTCTATTGAACCCGATATCGATTTGCTTGTTCAGCAAAAGACAATTCATCCATCTCATTAATTTGAACTTTTCCCATCTTTGTGAAATCCATATAAATGGAACAAAACTTTACAAATTTAAAAGAAAATAAAAATAAAAAGAAGTTAATTTATTTAATAAAACTACATAGAGTTAAAATTTTATTTCAATTTGTTGAAAAAATATTGTATGTGTAGCCCAGCAATTTTTTTTTTTTGCAATGTGACCTTTAAACGGTCGTAGTTAAGACACACATGAATTAAATATTTAGCAATGCAGAGTTGTTCATTTATTACTAATCACAAAGCTAAATTATCATACAGTTGCGTTTTATTTCAATTTTCAAGCATAGCTATTGTTATTAGAAATCTTTTATGTATGGTAAATAATCATTGAATGCCTTTTAAAGCTAATTAATATTCTTAACTTTAAATGGACTAACCCCGAGCTGGGCAAGGTCTCCTCAGCCTTTCATCCCTTCAATGGGTTGATAAATGAGTACCAAGCTTGCTTGGGAACTAAACACTGGGGGTTCATGTCAAAATGACCACATGGCCGGAACATCTACTCATGCACCTCAGGGCCCAAAGTCATAAAAGCTAAGATGGGCACAGAAGGCCTTGACCCTCATGGGTCGTTGAATCAATGAGCTTAGCTTAAATGGTCTTCTACTGCCATTTATAAACGGCAAGATGTTCTCCAAACTCCCACGCCTGATTAACAGGTGAATTTTTTGAGTCTGGACAGTTTTAACATGCATCTTCCCCGCTACAGGTTGGGTCTTCAATGGTGTCAAGACTCGAACTCATGACTCGACGAAACAATGCTGGCCATGAATTCTCGGCCATGACTATTCAGTTACCAAGGTCTCTTATTAATTGTTCGATCTAATCATTTTGAAACTAATTCAACTAGTTAAAAGGGGGCATTTTATTTAATAAAAAACTTTTAATGTATTTGCTCTATTTCTCATCTGACTACAGTAGCGCAGCGTACACCCCCGATTGAAGAGGGCCCCGGGTTCTAGGGGGCCCAAAGCTTATGTATGTAATGATTTGCAGTCATCATAAGATCCGGCTTGGGGCCAAAGCCTGATTTTGCAGGGGTGCCTTAATAATCTCCATTATACCATTGTCCCTGACTACTCAGAAATTTTACATCTACATTTCAAAGATTAAAATTCACAGTGAGAATAGTTTTTGAAAGGAATACCTTTTAAAAATTCAGCTTGAATACTTAACCCTTCAGCAAAACGGTAACCACATTCAAAATAAGCTTCCACCGGGTTCATACTTTAAAGAGATTATGAAATTTCTAAAGTTTTACAACTGACGCTTTGGGCAGAAGTAAAACTTTTGAATTTTTCGAGAACCTTTCCTCCTAAGAAGAAATATTTCAGCAAAAGCTGCAGCAGTCAAAGATGACGAATGAAGCGAATCGCACAGTGAAATTCCACATTGAAAAGAAGAAAAGAGGTACATATATGAATTAAATAGAAATAAAATAAACTATTTAAATCTATTTCATCAACTTAACTTTCAACTTTAAGAAATAAAACTATTTAAATCTATTTCATCAACTTTAACTTTCAAATTTAAAAAATAAAACTATTAAATCTATTTCATCAATAAAAAATTGATATTTTATTTTATTTAGCTTAGGCTTAAGAAACTTATTGAATGAAAGTCATATCACATTTTTTTCATATATAATTACTAAAGCTACTGCAGCAGCAACAAAAAGCATAAATATATTTAAAATTTATCAACGTTTCAAAGTAATAATACTTAGTAGTAATTCTTAAATTATAGGTTGTAATTATTGTGATTGGCGATTATGATCATCTGGATTCAAAACACATCTCCATGATTTTGCTACTTTCTTTTACTTGTTCCACTTCTTTTTTGGAAAATGATATGTCTAATGTAAATCGATCGTCTTGATCAGCAGCACCAAAATATCGTTCTAATTGCATTTAATAAAAGGGACTTGAATTCCAGAGCAACTCGCAATTGTTATCCTTGTTTTCTCGAGACATCGTTTGGAATGATGGAAATATTTCTACACATAAGAATTTGACTCAGTTCCCTTAACGCAGTGCTTCTCAAACTTTCTATATTTGCAACTCAATTTTCAATCATAATTTTCATCACCCCCCTTAATGCAATAATTATATACTTTGACACTAAAGAGCTACAATACGACTTTATTTATAAACGTACGAATAATCAAGATAAGTATTTTGTATACGATTTGCATACAATTTTGTACATGTAAGCCCATGGGAGTCAATAGTAATTATTAAACTTGTTCTTAACTTAGTGCTGATAAATTGTCAAATACATTGTGTAGTACTCAAATACGTGTAGTAGTCAAATACGTTGTCACATTCCTCGATACTTACAAGATATTATTCCAAATAAGCATTTTTGAAGCAGTAATTTTGGGAAAAATTGCATCTAAAAAAAGCGTAGGTCGATTCGAACGTCACTAACCAATATCACGTGATTTTATGTCGAATTGCTACAGCTTTAGCACACACCCAAATGAATCATTAAGCTTTTTACTTCAAATTCACTTTTTTTGTTTGTTTATTTGTACCTCAATGTGGTGTTTAAGTGCCACATTAAAACGTTGCACGTTGAAGAGGAGCAGTGAAAAGTATGCGAGGTGTGACACAAAAACTGGTCCAATAAATCATTGTACTTGCAGAAATATTTCTATACGACATTATCACCTTCGAAGTAGTTCCCTTCTTCATTCACACACTTTGCATTCGGTGCTGCCATTGTTGGCAACAGTTCGAGGAACGAGGGTTTTGGAAGACCCTTTAGGAAATTTCCGTTTTTGCCTGAACCTCTTCACAAGTAAAATGGGTTCCCTTTCAGCAAGATTTAATTGTAGGGAAAAAAAAGTTTCATGTGTGTGTGTGTGGAGGGGGGCAAATCAGGTGAATAAGGAGCAATTGGCGTTACGGAGATGCGGGGGTGTAGGTTTACGCCACTGATAAGGAGGATGCCCCTTCATAGTAATATTTTGCTGGTCAGAAACTGCTCGACAGGTAGGGCGTGTGAGCGGGTGTATTGTCTTGGTGCAACAGCCATCCATCACTCCCCAATTCTGGCCTTTTTTCCTAATTTTTTCACGAAGTTTTCTAAGTGCTTCAACGTAGTAGTGTTGATTAACAGTCTGACCCTGTTGTGAGTGGGAACCCACTCATATCACAAACTTTAGCTATGTTTTGGTCTGCAATCGCTGACCTTGGGGAGCCAGCAGGTTCATCATCTTCACACTAACCCTTCTTCTGAAACCTCTTATATCATTCAAATACTTCTGCACGAGACAAAGTTTAGTCTCCATTAGCCTCTGTTAATATTTGAAATGTTTTCGTGGCTGATTTCTTAAGTTTGACAAGAAACTCGATGTTCATCGACATTTTCCCGGCAAAGAATGCAGTTGCACGTCTCACTCCTTGACGTAGTTCTCCAACTGGCGTGCTCGATTAAGACGAAATGACCAATGGATATAGGATGGGCGTGGGATGACGTCCCCAAAACAGTTGTTGATAACTCTGCTCTTTTTTCAAGCTACACACTTAGTCTCTTTTCTTTTGTGCCACACATTGTTTTGTAATGATTTTCAGTAATTCCCGTTTTGAGAAATAATTGTTTACAAAAATTGGTTAATATATTCCGTAATAGTTATCATCTCTGTAAATGACGTGAATTTCCATCATTAGCCAACAGTTGAAAAATAAAAGATGGAAATTCATGTCTCTCATCTTCATTGTGATAAGACTATTGTGTGTCTTAAAAAAGAATTGAAGCTTTTTACATAAAAAAGGTTGGATGACAACGACGACGCTTGTAGCCTTTATTCGATTGCCACATTTCCCTATTATAACACATATTTAATTGTTTTTCAACTTATATAAAAAAAGCCCCAACGGAAATTTTAATATATATATTTAAACTGCAAAACTCTTACAAGTTAAACGCAATTTCATTAATGGATATACATTAAACAGGATCAGCCTATGAAGGCAATTGCCATGTAACATACTTGATCGTATGAGTGAAAATCATTATTGGAAAATTATTATCCCATCACAAAGAGAAATTAATTAAGTACTTAATGCATAACAAAGGTATCAATAAAGCTTTCTTTTTCAACTCTTATCAATAGAAATAAGAATTTCTGATTTCATCTAACCCATTCAAACAACGTTTAATTGGATCCTTTTATGCAAAATCATTTCTTCCTTTTGAACTAAGTGGCATTAGGTGATATAAATGTTGAGTAGTTCCGATTAAATTCAGGAAATAATTTACTCTTTAATTTCCTGTTCTCTCCTGGATGGATGTTTAGAAAGAATTTGTTTTGAAAACTGCATCACTTTGGAGAATTACTTAATTATTTGACAATGCAGTCAATGAAAAGATTTTTTTTGTTGACTTAGCTATAGTTGGCAAAGATTTCGTAATTTAAGATGCTCTTTAAAATTCCTTATTAGGCCTTCAGTCTATTTTTAAATTATTAAAACAGACTAAGACTATTATTGTTGTTCTTCAAATTTTGCTAAAATACTATTGAACGGTGTATTTATCTTTATCAAATCACATAAAAGAACTGAAAGTATCTATCGAATGCTGATGTAATCTTATTTTAAATAATGCAAACTGCTAATTTTCCAAGAGATACGATTATGATTAAATCCCGTCAGGCTGGCAAGCAATAATTACTTACGCGCGAGCCCTGTAGGCCAGGACCATATAAATTAAAAGTTATTTAAAGGAATTAAAGTGAATTATTACATATATATAGATCCATATTTAAGGAAATAAAATTTAAAAAAAAAGATTTTTGAATAATAATCAAATGAGGGTTGAGGGTTTCTGATTTTCCAATCTTTTCTCCTTCACGGGAAATCCCGGGAACGTAGCAGTTATTCCCGGCCTTCTTGGGAATGCATTAAAATTTCGGAAAGTCTAAAAACAATTTTTAATTGGAAACAATAATTATGTTAAATAAGGACACACAAAAATTCCAAAATTAATACTCATTGATGTATTGAACATGTTAACGGTTCCCTTTTTAAGTGTGATTTAAGAAAACCGAAGCAATCTATGCCTTATCAATCAGTTCTTAGTTTGTTATGAACAACCCGACAGAAAATGCTCTATCAGATTCAACTGATGTTTGGAGGAATTTTTTTTCAAATCCTCACACAGTTTTATACACTTATGTCCATAAATTAAGGATAATGAAGTTCAGGCAAAGAAAGAGACAGAAGCAAAACAAATTTGACTTATTTGTAAAGTCTATTTATTAAACAAAAGGTAAATAGCAAAAAGATGCTATATGTTTGACATAATTAATAAAAATTCCGATTTTTACTCCCTGGAGCAAATTTCAAAAAAGAACCTATTTACAAAAAACAGTATAACATGGTTAGTATGATAGTTAATACGGAGTATGTCTCCCGGACGATGCAATACAGGCCTTACAACGCCTACGCATGCTGAGTATCAATTATCAATCTGATCTTGGGGAATATTACACCACTCATCAAGCAATGCCCTCCGAAGTTCTGGTAGACAGGTGGGAGGGGTTGACGGTTGCAATTCGTCGGCCAAGCATATCCCAAACATGCTCTATTGGATTCAAGTCCGGTGAGTATGCTGCCCAATCCATACGGGTGATATCCTCCGATTGAAGGCACAATGATTCGTCTACAATGTTTGCACGGTGAGGACGGGCGTTGTCATCCATAAACAGAACTCAGCAACCATGGGACCCCGAAACAAACGTACATGTTGTTCCAG
>BMAO01025929.1:0-22284 GCA_019973975.1 Trichonephila clavata | reverse complement strand
TTTAATTTAAACATGCGAAAAAAATTTAAGAAAGCCATTAATGAATTTATCATAAAACATAATTCATGCAACTCCCTCATATAATTCATCTCAATTTTGTGACTGAAATAGCGCAAATAATGTAATTGATCCATCAAACATTTTAATATACAGTAGATTCCCCCCCCCTATAACGCGAGTTTCACATAAGGCGTATTTATATAACACGGTAGCAAAAATTGTGATCGTGTTGGTATACATACTAAAAGTGGCTATAGTATAACAAGATAAAATAATGAGACAGATGTTGCGATTTTATTACGTTTTAGCTCCATTAATTAATCAAACTTTTGGCCGGTACACTAAACATCACTCTCTCTGTGCCTTTCAAATTCCGAGTAAACCCTATGTAGTCTCACTTCGTTTCTATATTTGCGATGCACATTAAATGCGTCTAAAAATTTTTGTATACGCATGATTTATTTATACAGTTTTAATTTGTGGGGTAAAAGTTTAAAGAGCATAAGTCCTTATGAATTTAAATCCAATTTCATCTAGAGGAAGTACATATTTGTTATCTCTGGTACATGTAGACTATCAATTAAGCTTTGTTTATTGCCAAGTACTTACAAAATCTAACTCGCACAGCATAGATTTGTATAACACGGAATGTATCTATCGTTTTCTAGGTAAATCTACTGTTTTTATATTTGTTTGCAAAAATAACGAATTTAAGATATCTATGTCACACACACACACACAAATTAAGATCCTTACCAAATTCAAAACATATTTTCAAATGACGAAATGTTCTGTCATAAAAATTCATAAGGTTATAATTTACATTCAAAATACTAACTTCCCCCCAAAATTTTAAGACATACATTGATTACGAATGTTTTCTCTCTCTCTCTTTTATACACTCTATAACAAAAAAACAAACAAAAAAAGACGCACCAAGATGAAGTTGCCCGACTGTAATGAAATTTCGTAGGCAAAGACATTTGTACCGAACATGCAAATGATTAAAATTTGGTACAGAATGAATGAATAGCGGGAGCTACAGCACTTCAGAACTGCGCCCTCAGCAGGTGTCTGTAAGAAGCGATTCTCAATCTGATGGCCAAAATTTCTCTTGCATTGCGATTTAGGATACCTTTCAACGACTGAAAAAAATGCCTCGTCGCAGAATTTGAGCTTTTTCGAGCAACTGTCAGAGTTTGAAAGAGATCGCATCATTAAATTAAAATAGGCAGGTTGGGCAAATCGGAGAATCGCTCGTCATATGGATCGGAGCGATGCAGTTATTGGAAGATGCTGGCAAGAATGGATGGATAATGGCAGATTTCAGCATCTTGGATCGTAGAGGTTGACCAAGGGCCACAGCAGATCGGGGGGGGGACAGATTCAATGTCAGATCAGCTGCCACAGCCCCTGATTCATCGTTATCAACCATCGACTTGCACACGAGTGTTCACCATTACCATTCACAGACGGCTGATAGAGCGAAATTTAAGCTCGTACTGACCGCTACGCCACCTGCCACTCACGCCTGCCCACTCACTGTCAAGCTAGATTACAGTGGTGCTTGGCTTGATCAGGTTGGAATCATGCTGACTGAGTACGTATAGTGTTTAGTGACGAATTCCGCTTCCAACTGTGTCCAGACGATCATCGAAGACGTGTTTGGAAATTGCAGATCCGGCTTTCACTATTGCACGCCATACAAGCCCTCAATTAGGATGATGTGGGGTGCCATTTCTTTTGACACAGCCGGACCCTTTGGTCGTCATTAGAGGCACACTTACAGCACAGCGGTACGTCGGCGACATTCTGAGAACTGTTTTGCTATCGTTCCTTTTTCAGTACCCTGGTCTTATGTTTCAGCAAGATAATGCCAGGCCACATACGGTACGTGTTTGCTATGGAATGTCTTATAGCTTGTCAAATACTTTCTTAGTCAGCCAAATCGCCAGATCTCTCTCCAATCGAGCATGTCTGGGACATGATGGGAAGACGACTGCATCTACCAGGGAATGTTGATGACCTGGCCCCACAATTGGAGAAAATTTGGCAAGAAATACCGCAGGAGACTCCCAGGGTGCTTTATCACTCTATGCCACGTCGTGTGGCAGCTTGCATCCAGGCTAGTAGTGGGTCAACACCTTACTTAGCCCGGTACTTTGTGACTATGTACCTCTGAAATAAATCATTCAATTTTTCTGAAATTTTAATAATTTTTTATTCTGTACATAATCTTTCTACCAACCAATTTTTGTCTCTATCGGACAACTCGTTCTTGGTGCATCGCTTTCTTTTCTTTTCTTTTTTTGCTATAGAGTGTAGATAAAATTAAATATTAATTTGCATTACAACATAAAGAAGATATATAAAAACATTTTAGATGAGAAAAAATGGATGTATCCAAACAGAAATAGAAAAGTTGATAAAATAAACTGATCCCTACAAAATAACAAAGTCGGAATTTAGTTTTAATGTTGGAGAATTTTTCTAATTGAAAAAGCATTTCGAATTTGAATCTTGACTTTCGTTTTGCACAAAGACAACTTTAAAAAGCATTTTAAATCATTAATAAGTTTTCTTTAGTATGGGGGTAGCAGCAATGTGAAAAGTTTTTACATTCACAATCCAGAATATCATTCTAATTTCGCAACAATTAAAAAAAAGAATTTGCATTTAAATGTTAGGTGTTCCGATATGATTTCTATGAAATGAAGCCCTAAACCCAGCAATTAGATTTGACAGTCGCTTGTCCTAAATAAATACTAAATGTAAATCTATTTTTATAATTATATGTCGTATGTAATGAATTGCTTTATATATATGAAAGTCACTGGTGCTTTAAATGCTCGATTTTAAATGTAACTTATTTTTAACACTCCCGAATTAGATGTTCAAAAAATATATTTATACAATAATACTTCAGTTAATTTATGTAAGGCAGAGATTTTTTTCTTCTGCATTATTAGGTCTCTAATGTTAGGAGGAAGATATTTACTTCGGGCTACAAAAGCGAAAGGTTGATTGCAATTGGAAAAAAAGCACAAAAGAACACGGAAATAAGCTCACGAATGTGCAAAATGAAAAATAGGCTCTAAGGCGATGTTCTTCTTCTTAAATCTGAGTCATTTGGCTGTAGTATATACTTATATGGAGACGTGTATTTTTGTGTTTTGTTTCTTCGGGCGAAATGACTCTCCCAATTTCTATTTTGGATGTCTGAGTATGCAGTATCCCAAATTCTATCTAACGAGAGCATTTAAAAAATACTTTATATTTTTTTTGTCATTACTCATATTTTGTGACTGCCCGGTTATTAAAACTATGGAGATATACAATTATCTGAAATAATCAATTTTATAAGTTTAAACTCTTCGAGTGTGATCGGCTGGATCCACAGATTATGATGACATGTCATCTTTTAAAGGAAACCTCATATACGACTTGCTCAGGAAAAAATGGAAATTTACTTAATTATGAAAATGAATATTTATAATCTTTTTTTAAATTTTTCTTTTAAATTTTAGGTACATTTATAAAATTATCATAATCAACTTAAACTCGGTTTTCTTCGGGGTAAATGTTTGTATTCGAGAACCTTTGCTGGAATATTCTGATCCATTATTATGCTGAGAATAGATAATTTAACATAGAACCATTATACTATTAATTTATAAATGAAAGAAATATGTTATGTATTGCCATATAAATAAGAATAATAGAAATATTTACATAAAATTTTAATCTTTATAATTTTGTCCAAATTTCTTAGAACAGTGATCCCTAACCCTAAGTCGGTGGTCTGGTACCGGTTCGCGGATCAAATAGTACCGGGCTTACCCAAGGAACATTAAATCATTTCTCTTTTATTTACTGAGTGTATTTCTCTCGGGTTTGTGCGACTTTTTATGGAAATCACTTTATATTCTTTTTTTGATGAAACTGTATTTTATTCTGAAGGCATGTTTAAAAACGATTAAATTAAAATTATCAATTTGAAATAATCTAAAATATAAGCAATCAACGTCCCTCACCCTCAGTGGGCCGCGGTAAAATTTTCAAAGGCTGACCGGTCCACAGCGATAAAAATGGTGAGAAGGAGCACTGTCTCATACCATAGAGCAGCGGTTCTTAACTATGGTCCATGGATCCTCGGGGTCTTTCTACGGGAACCGCGGTCTCTCATTAAATTTTAAGATTTCCCTCTTTAACAGACTCTGAAAGGCTTCGTGGAAAAATTGAAAGATGTTTCATCCTAAACTAGATCACTATAGTTGTTTCTTATCCCACTTTACCGACAGAAATATCTAGATCAAGTCCATGAACCCGTGTGTTTTTAAACAATGAAGAGCTATAGGTGGACTTGAGAACAGCCAGATCTTATGGCAACCAATACAAGTCAAGATGTGGGTAGGAGCGGATTGGTTCACATTGCATTTCGGACAAAGAGGGTAAACTTTAAGACCATCCACATGCCATTGAGCTCGAGTATGACCACTGGAAGCCTAGCAAGAGTCGTTTTCATCTCGCCTACTGTTTGTCCCAAGCAAAGCAGCACCAGGCCAATTTCCTTCATACCATTCACGTACGGGTGCCTGCCTCCAAGAGGAACTGATATCTTGTTTGACCCGGGTAGCAATTTCTGAAAAAGTAAGGCAGCCACCATGTGTAGAACCTTTATGGCTGCCCTCACGGGCCAAACAATCTGCATCTCCCAAAGTCCTATATTGCTACCTCATCGTGGCGGGAGAGTGTTCCTGGGCGGAATGGGTGAAGTACGTCGGGAGAGTATTCTTCTGGTATGATCACCCAAGGCGTGAAGGCCATTCCAATATTCTCAGCTAAATGCATGCAGGCATGAGGCAAAGTCAGACTTCAACCTTTGGTGCCTCACGGTCTTGGACCTCATGAAGCTGCATCTTGCCCTTTTCATCATGACTCGTTTGTTAAAGACTAGATCACTAAATTGCCCTAAGTGAAAAAACAACAAAAACATGTATTTTGATCAAGAATATTAAATCAGTTAGTATTAAGTTAGTATGCTGTAAAATTTTAATGAGGTGTTTATTGTTTTTTTATTAGGGGGAAAAAGTGTTGAAAAAGTCTGCATAAGTAGCATAGGCTGTCTTAGGACTATTGAGGAACCTTTTAATCATTCATCCAAGTGTAGGGAATCAAAGAGGAGTGTTCAAAATCTTGGGGGTCCGCGATGTCAGTCTGGTGCATTAAGGAGGGGGTGGGGGTGGGTTGAGAGTTTAAGAACCGCTGCCTTAGAGTATTTCACTAGTTTATTTTTTATAATTTTGTTCTTCATAGTTATTGTTTGGTAATTAGTAATGATACATTCAACTGATAAAAGGTAGTTGATTAAACAAAGCTAGTTCATAATCCTGTACCGATCCTCTGTATTTCAATCCCCCCCCCCCGAAGATATATGTTTCAATTTGCCTTAATAATTATAATTTGTTTCACAAACAGTTTTCATTCTATATATTCTAAAATGATCAATGATTGTATAGTGTTATTTAAAATGTAAACGCTTCAACACATTTAAAAAACATTTTAAATTTCCATATATTGGGAAATTAGCAAGAAAATGTTTAATTTAAAATTTTCACTACGACTAAGCTTAAGGACTTTTAGATATTTTTAACAAATTAATCTCTGCTTCGATTTTGAAATATAGTATTAGAAACCAATTTACAAGAATATTTTAGAGCAATTCTTTTATATTTAAAAATAACAAATTACAGAATTATATTTTAATGCGAAAAATATATAATATCTTTATTTTAGCTCTGTTTCTGCATATTATTTTTATACAGATTACATTTGCTTATTACTCGAATTATAAAGTTTTATGTAAACACTACTTAAAAATATTTCGTGGAGTAATGTTATTTTTGAAAGAAATTAGTTTACCATTTGAATTATAAGGGGTTTTAAATATCCATTTATACATATTATTAAAAAAATTCTTTTAAAAACTGTATTAATAGTATTAGAATAATAATAAAAAAATTACGTTATTGTGAATTTTAATTAACTCGCTATAAATTGTAATTTTCTTCACTTACAGATATTTAAAAAAATCTTTCATTACTAGATAGAGTCACTACTTAATAAATTAATGCTCCAAGACAGACAAAAATTTTCTCTAGAAAAACATATCAACCAATCAAGTGCTAAAACATGCGTTGTTGTATGAGTCGAAAATAACGAATTCGTAAGAATAATTCGTAAACAAAAATAAACAAGTAACATAAAATTTTTTTTTAATCAATTCCTACTTTGAATGGATGAATAGGAAGTATTTTATTCACGATTGAAAATATGAACAGGATATATATAGAGAGAGAAAGAGGGGACTTATAATAGTAGGAATTGAAAAAAGAGCATGATTTGTCTGCATTATTGTAACAATGCACACCCTGATTGGCTTAGTTTGGCTGAAAAACCGGTTTCTGACGCCAATTTTTATCATTGTTTTAACAGTTACATTGTTACAACAATAGAGACAAATCTAAGTTGGCGTCGAAAACTGGTTATTAATTTAATTAATTAACTGGTAATTAATGAATTATTGTTTGAAAAAATTGTATTAACATCAAGTGTAATCCACTACAAGTTTAAAATAATTTATTTGAACTTGATTGGATGAATATAAAGAATTTTACTAACAACTGAAATTTGAACAAAATATATAAATAAATATATAGAGAGAGAAAGTGAGCTAATAGTAGGAATTAGATAAAAGCAACGTAAATCAGATTTCTTCAATTAGATCTCAGTCAACAAACCTTATTTAATTGTTAGTCAAGAAGCACGATGATTGAATTTTATTTTTGTTTAATAAAAAGGACTTTTAATTTTTCTATACAAGTAATGATAAGGCAAGCCCTCATATCTGATAAAATTTTATCAGTAAACATAAATTTATTTTACGAAATAGGATAATTAAGGATTTATGAAAAGTTTGAAAAAGTATTTTGAATGCATAATCATAACTTTGTAACTGTATAAATGAGCATTGGAGGTATTATTAATGAATATGGAACAAATCAATCATTTATAATTGTGATGCATCAATCAAAAGTTACTCGTATTTTACCACACACACCTCTATCCGTTTCCTTTTATCTTTTATAAAACTTTCCCTTTCAAAATACATTTTATACTCAATTGTCTGGATTGAGAGGGAAAGAATTATCTTTTTATCTTTTATGTTTTAAAGCAATCATAAAAATGAATAGCAATATACTTTACAATTCTAATTACTGGGAGAATTTTAATATATATGCCATGATAAATTTTAATGAATACATACAAAATACATTATGCTTCTTGCTTAAAAATTTTAATATGATTATAAAAAAGGCAAAAAGAATAATAAAACAGCGTAGAATATTAGAATGAATAAAAAAGAATAGTTAACAGAATTTTACAGAGTCTTTACACGTAAAATATATAAATATTTAAATCATACTCAAAGTAAACTATTGATTTCATATGAAAAAGTGAAAAACAAATAGTTTTTCTTAAAAATATGAAGCAAAAATAAATACAAATAAATAAATACGAAAATAAAATAAAAATAAATTTAAAATATTTTCAATCCGCATTTTTTTTTTATGAAATACAATAATTTTAAAGAAGTTTCCTCAAACTTTGCAAATTGCTAATAATAAAAAATAATAAAAGAAATATTAATGAACTAAACTCAAGACAATTAAATCATAAATATAGTCACGTTTTTTACGTTGAATTTAAATTGACGTTAGACTTTTTGTACTAGTAAAATCTAGGTACAATTTCAAACTTAAAAATTAAGTAAAAATGTCAAAAAATATTAATATTCTCAAAAAAATTTTCAAAATAAAAAAGTTTTTATATTATACGAGTATTTTGAAACCAAAAGCAATTTCTTTATTAATGTGTTTTATGAGATTGCATTTATCTTGTTACTATGACATAACATGAGTTCAGCTCACTGTCAAAGAAAGCATTTTTTTTTTTGTCATCGCCAAATGACAGGAATTAAGCCAAACGATAAATTAATTTTCGATATTAAAGCTTAAAAATGGCGAAGCTAATATCAAAGGAACACGAAAATCGAACAGAAAGAGTTCCCAGAAATTCCTTTACAAAATTAAATTTCAGGATTCTTCTAAATAAAATAAGTCTAAAAAAGATTTCTTTCTCGCTATTTTGATCTGTAAAAACGTTCAAAAACTTACGGAAAGAATAGAAGGTTTATTGTACGACAAATAATTCAAAAAGTTTGAAAAAGAATGTTGCAAAAACGATCATTAGTAAGATGTACAATGATTCTTGGCTACTACTTTTTTCCCCTCTCGAACAAAAAAGCTTTTTTATCTTTAAATCTTTTGCAACCATTATTTAAAACTCAAAACACCGCATCATCTGTGTTATTTCGGTATTTTAGGGAAAGATAATCAAAGCGGCAATACAAACACTAAATTCCACATGGTATATTTACCTGATCCACATTATTAAAAAAAATTGGCAACTCGTATACCTAAAAATATTCACCAAGAATAGAAACTCTTTTTTCTTTTTCAGATCAACAAAACCATTGTTTACAAGTGGGTTAAACAAAGCATTTCTTAAAAGCCTGCATTCATATTTCTTTTATTTTTTTATGTTATAAAAACCAATCACAATGCTAGTCACGACACGCCCTTTTTTATGTTGACCTAGAGTTTTAGATCACAAAGAGGTTAATTACGTTTCAGTAATAACAGTACTTAAAAAAGTTGTTAATAGATTTGAAGGTTAAAATTCTTTTTTTGTCTCTTAATTCTCGTCTTTGATTATTATGTGCGTTTTTGTTGGCGGTTAATTATTTGTTCTTTGATTTCCAATTGATTCCTTGATTTTGTTTTGTAGACAAAAAGAAAAACTATTCATTTTAAGTTTTATGATTTAAATTACATATTACCTTGGAGTTTTCCCTAGTAAATTATCACTTTTGTAAAATTTTAAAAACAAATGTTACATATATATAGCAACACTCAGTTAAGGATTTCAACTTGCTTATGAATTCTAAAGTTATGTTTAAAATATATGTAGCGTAAATTATGTCTTTGAGCTTATATTATTTTTAAACCTATTTAAGATCACCGTTTTTCAGTCACCACTTATTCAATTTAGCAGTCGATTTAATTGTATCAAATTTAAATAAGTTTCACACATTTAAAGCAAAATTCTTGAAACAATATATTCTCAAAGAAAACGTTTTTTCCCCCTCAAAATTAAAAGATAATTTTTGACTTGAATTTAACAATAAAGGAAAGCTCCAACTTGTCTTCCCTTCAGATTTCGGAGCTCAGTTGAATCGTTCTCACACTGTTAAAATTTGTTTTATTTATTCGAGGTTCAGAGAATCCACTTTCTATTGAGTTATCGATATTGGCCTGCTGAACATAATCAAAATGTATAGAGAAGAGGCAGGCAAATAGCGGCCTGTAAAGAGTTGGTTTTTATAACATAAAGAGTTTTTCTACGGCAATACCTAGACAATAAAAAAACCAAATAGACAGAAAATGTTCTCTATATTTGGGTCAATATAAATTCATGAACAAAGTTTTTTTTTTATTAAGATCAACAAGAGTAAATACCGATGAAAGTTGATTGGCATTAACTTGCAGGCTGTGCTGGGAATTTAAGCAAGCAATCGCTCCCGATTTATAAAAAAAAAATTGTAGAAAAATGTGATAGGGTACATTTGTGTCTCATTAATCTAATGAAAAAATTAAATGTACTTGAAACTATAGATATGAAATTACCACAATAAACTGAATAAAACTACCACTTTTTTATTTAACTTACATTTATTGATTTTTGTGGAAGAAATTATATCTTTTCTGAGATGAGTTAATAAATGAATGCAATCATTTTGAAGAGATGCAGCTCTTCTGTATCTTCTGCTTACATGATATGACCTCAGAGCCAAAATAATTGCTTACCTCTGGTATAGGGTATCGTACTTCTTTATTTATTGATCAAATTGTATAGTACTTTAACCCGGCACTTCACGCGCGAATAAAACGACCTTAACTTTACGCGCAGGGTATCTCATACCCAAAGGTGTTTGCATTCTGTTTTTACCCTAAAACTTGCATATAAAGGTGAGAAAGGAAGAAAAGTAGGAAATATAATTTGTTTATTACACTTTTCAGGAGTAAATTTAGTTTTTATGTTCTTTTTATTAGTGCATTCAGTACATTGTTTATACACTCCTTTACACTTCGTCGCGAGTTAGTGTGATGTTTTCACTGGGTCTTGATTTATTTTTAAAATTTCGCAGAAGCATTGCTTGCTGGTCTTTTTCTTTTTTCTGTAAATCGAAATCCAAAACACTTCAGAAACCAGCGTCTGGTTCGATGCTTAATAGGTGGTTTCTGACTACTTAACGAAATATGTCGAGCATTTATTATCGCATTTATTATTCACCAACATAAAAAATATTGTCATAAGCTAACGATTAGATTTTCTAGCCATTAAATATGTTGTGGTCATTTTATCAAGGACGATAATTGTTTTCTCATCATAATTATCTGGATATATTTCAGTAGAAGAATCATACTTGCTATTATACTTTTCATCATTCGATTCTTCCTCATCATCCCCGCAAAGAGCCTGTCTTCATCTGAAAATACTGTTGTACTATATCTATTAAATATTGTATCTATTAAATTACTTCAATATCACATTTTTCCATCATAACTACAGTAATACGTCATCGCATAAGAAAGATTTTAAAGCGAGCTTATTCATTTAGAACTTTAACGGCGATTCACGCGCAGGGTATGACATATCCGAAGAGGCGGTATCCAAAAATATACCTTTAGAATTCGCCGATAAGCTAAGGCCTCTCAAAGGATATGACCTTAAAGTCAGCTTCACTAAAAACTATTCATTTTCCGAAAAAGGTTTAGATGGAATCTTGAAAAAAGTGAGGCGGGGGGTATGACATACCCTGCGCATGAAGTGCGCATTAACTTTAATTCTCATGCGGGTTAACTTTAATTAATGCTTATTTTCTTGTGTTTTCAAGCAAGTGAATATTTTTAAAAAGCTAATAATACGAGGGCTAATAGTGATGGAATGATAATCTTGGACCACGTTAAATAAATAAAACGACATCTGATTGCTTTGCGATCGTAGAGACATGTTATCGGATGTTTTCCATAATGAATGGAAAAAGGATTGCATCCGATGTGTTGTGTGAAACAACATGATTTTAGCTTGAATTCCAGGTTCAACTATAGATCCTGAATTATTTGAAATTCTCACAAAAATAATGAGATTCATGATCTATGTCATGTTCGCAACATGAATTTAATATCTATGATTGTTGATAAATTTACAAAACATTAGATACGCGAATATCATTTCTAGAAACTATCGCTGACGATGATGATTATCCACAATATCGGATAAAATGGTAAATCAATAATTTTAAAAGCCAGAAATGGGGGTAACTGAAAAGGCGGGGCTGATAACCTCCCCATCTTCTCATAACAATATTTATATTTTTCATATATATTTATAAATTTCATGCGCAAGAGCTCATGGTTTTCTTTTCTTTGTTTGCACTGCTGCCATTTTCGTATTTTAAGGATATCACAGCTCTAAGGAGAATCTTTTATAAATACTTCTTCTATGTTTTGTCCATGACGATGAATATGAGAGCAATTAAATGTTAAATAAGAAAGGAAGTAAATAAAAAAATATTCTAATGAAATAATGAATTAATATTCCTATGGATTCTTTTTATAATTGCTATTTTTTGTTAGTTTTATATAAGTAACAGCAAGAAAAACCGTCTTTAAGTGTGAAAGTTCTACATCTTTATGCTACTTAGCCCATGTGTGCGTGTAATTTGTGAATAATTAGATTCTGTTTTTTTTTTATTATACATCATGCAGTAGTTTTATTGTTGGTTAAATGTGAAAGGTTTATAAAACTACCAAAAAGTGATAAATTCAGCAATGTTCAAAATGAATTAATAGCACTCATATTAAAGGGAGATAGTACCTTGCGAAGCTTTGAAAATGTACATTTTGACGTACTTTTTCGATTCCTCATATACAAGTAAATTCTTCTCCTTTTAATCCGAGTTTCTTACAGTTCGTGCAGCAAAGTACACAGTTTAAAATAAAAGTAAAGATTTTACTATGGAATTATTGTATTTTTTAACACGCTTTTATAAGTTTCACTTGCATGTAATAGAATCTTGGAACTCGATTTTTACCCCCTTTAAAATGTCAGATTAATTCGAAATCTTGCACACTTGTCAAAGACCGATGACAATACAATAATTTCTTAATTTTGTTCCATTGTCTTTATCAGGATCGTCAGAATAACGATAATCAGATTTGGCGACACTTCCATATACCACTATCAGATTTGGCGACACTTCTATATACCCAGATTTGGCGACTTATTGCATATACCATTTTCAGATTTGGCAACTAATTCCATATACTTTTACAGATTTGGCGACTAATTCAGATTTAGCGACTAAAAGATTAAGGTTGTAACCCTAAAATAGAATACACTTGTGGTATTTCAAATAAAACAAAAAAAGTGTGTTCTTTATGTGAGAAAGGGGAGGGTGGGTGCGTCGCAATTTCTTACCATAATATAAACATTTTTCAGAAATTAGAAGTAAAAAAAAAGACTTGTGCATGTGAAAAAAAAAATTTATGTTCTAACTGTTAAATATTTTTTGTTCTTATAAAGCAATACGTTTAGAATACGATACGTTACGATGTTTTTATTAATTCGCTTTCTTGTATGTCTATCCGGGGGGGGGGGGATTTTGTAATTGATTTTAAACTGACTTCCCGATGAGCTAGAGACTTGAAATTTCGACCATAGTTCAGAAGTGGTTTGACAATGCATAAAAATGTGAAAAAAGACGAAGAAAAAAAAATGAAAAGTAGGAATTTTTTATACTTTTTAGTCCGTTATAAATACATGACACATTAATTTTTTTTAATAATTCGAACTTTTCCTTCTTAACACACTTTTATTAGTTTGACCTGTGTGTATAGAGACGGAATCTTTGAAATATAATAATACGGGACTCATCCGAGCAGGCCCCATTAACGAAGAGAATAAAGAACGAGACCCGTTAATTAATATCCATTGAAGAGCAAGACTTATTTCAGCATCCATATAATTCTGGCTTCAAATATCAAACTCAAGCATAAATTCAACAATAAATAAATGATGGTTTAAAAATATAAAAAACATGCTTTTATTGTAGATTGAACAAAAAAAATTAAAAATAAGTTGTAGTTTAAAAAAACTAAAAAACATGCTTTTATACTGAATCCAACTAAAAAGTAAAAAAATAATTCTTTACATACGAATAAAAAATGATTAAGGAGAAAATTAATGTCATTGTGGTAAAAGCGTGGGGTGCTTTTTACTACATTTTTACACTAACAGCATTTCGGAATAGAAGTAAGAAATTATAACAATTGATATAGAGCACCCCACGCTTTTACCACAATGACATTAATTTTATCCTTAATCGTTTTTTTATTCTTATGTAAAGAATTATTTTTTTACTTTTTAGTTGGATTCAGTATAAAAGCGTTTTTTTTTAGTTTTTTAAACTATAATTTATTTAAATAGCATAAAGTATGAATACAAAAATAATAAAAACTAAATAGTTTTCATTCTGCTACCCACAAGATAACTTTTGAAAGACTTAAGGTAGATTCTATATTTTTATATAAAATTAAAGCTCAAGAATGTCGGTATTCTGTATATCTCCAATTTTAAATTTATATCGTACTTCAGTATTTTTAAAATTAAAAGAAATTGAAAAAATTTTAAATCTCTATTTTTTTCCTATTTATCATATTACAAAATAAATTCTGATCTTTTTTCAACAAAGAGATTCTTTTTAACTGATGCGTACATTTAAAATTGCTCTACGTACTCCTTTGAGAAACATAATTATTGATTTTATAAAACAGTCTAAAGTTTCATAACTAGATTTTTTTCCCGAAGGCTGCGATACCTTTTCTCAAAATAATAACAGTAATTTTTTCGGTGAACCGACAACATGGTTATTTTCATTTGTCTTCTTTTTATTACCTTTTGCTCTCATATTTCCGGTATAAAAAATCATTCAGTGCAAAGGAAATTCGTATTACACCAAACTTGAAGGTGATCTTTAAGAGGAGGGTATGACTTTACAGAAAAGGGTTAATTGCCTGTATATTATTCCAGTGGCGGTCACTGAAGCGATTAAAGAGTACACGAAAAATTACCGAGGTCTTAAATTCTTTCCTCTGCTTAATTGGTTCTTGGTTTCATTTCCTGGACTAATGTCTGAATATGCTATATTCGAAAACAGATTTTCTGCCATTTTTTGAAGGATTTTGTTTTTTTATAAAAAAAAAAAGTTACTTTTGAGATCAAAGATTTTTGGAATGAGAAAATAAATCTTAATTATTTGAAAATTCACTAGGAATTCAAAAATATTGGCAATATTTCTTTACATCTTAAGAATTAAATAAGTCTTTCACAGGCTTAATAAACTGATTTCAAATCATTTAATGTTTTTGGATATATATCTTCAAAGTGCGCTTGATAGTATGTTTTAGTACTTAAAAGTATTCTTTATTATTGGGTTTTAAAATATGAAATAACAAAAAATTAATTCAGCTGAGGCATGATACATAATAAAAGACAATAAGAACTTTCGATATTACTGGTTTTTTTTCTCTTCTGTATGTTTTTCTTAGATTAAAAGAAAAAGCTCGTAAATAATTCCGGGATGTGTCTAATTTAAACTTTTAATAATAAAAATATAATATGACTATAATCATATGTAACTCTAATTTTCATGTTGTTAAAGTAATATTTGCTTGCGTTAATTACCAGAAATCTAAGAATATTCTTGCTTTAATTATGCTTTATTGCAAGGACCCGCCATGCAATACATGCATTCATGTACATATACTGAAAATGAAACGCTAATAAAATCATAGGAATTGAACGCTTTATTCAGAAAATACAGCTACAAAAGCAAAATAATTTTTTTTAAAAAACCAATAATGAGGTGATTTACCTCTTTGACCATGGTGCAAGCTGTTATCCAGTTGAATACTGACTCTTAAAAAATTCGCGGATGTCCTTTTGCAAGATTGCTTACCTTGCACGTTCCAGTTGGCGAATAGGATTGACGCGATCCTGGAGCGGTCTGAAATGCCTGATCATCAGCGCTCAAATGTGATTTGTAAGGCAGAAGTCTGGCCACGTAAATGTGTTGAAGAAGTGCGAAGATAAACTATAGCAAAGCGTTGTCCTGTCAAAACGTAAGCATAAGTATCCGTGAAGGAAAAGGTTACTAATGAGCCTAGAATCTTGGCTACAAATCACTATGCTGTAAATATTTCACGTATGACAACAAAAGGGGGGAGAAGCCCCTCCGTAACACAATTCCTGGTCGTTGGATTATGTCCATGGGAGAATCTCAGCACAATTTTTCACGTATCTAGATACATCTTAGCTGATTATTGGTGCTTAGTTCGAAATGGAGCAGTTCTACTGCAGTCAATCTAGTCAAATGCTTCTAGCACCCCTGTAAACATACTTAGTGATGTGCAGCAGTGAAGGGCAGTTGGTGTAATGACCTCTGTAGCTGAGCCTTTGTTTATTGAGTCATTATTGATAGTCATTAAAGTCACAGGTATCCCAGTTACGCGTCGGATCATAGATATGGACGCTTCAGAGAATGTGGGCACGAATCGGATGATCACTCTGTTCTTGGATTTTAAAGTCCCTCTCAGTCGACCACTACCTTCTTCATACTCTGTAAAGTTATAGTTTATCCAGTTCTACTGACATTATCGAATGATAATATCGTTCCGACCTAAATGTTGATTGATCCTACGATTTGACTACACTGCTTCCTTTGGTCTAATTACTCGTCTCATCTCTCAAATGGGTCGTGGGTAGCCTAGTGGTTAGAGCATCGGATGTCAGACCGGAAGGCCTATGTTTGATGCCCGATGTCACCAAATACCCTCCAAGTACACACGGAGCACGTTCTCGTTAAATCAGTGGCTCCAAAAGTCTTGTGGGTGGTCGTAGCAGCAACCACGGGTGCAGGGGGCTGGGGAATATTTCCCTCCTCTCCAGTTCTATGCCTAAATTGTGGAGGTGGAGATAGGTGGTGTCGCCATTTATCGTGTTTGAACCGAGCCAAATCGTACTGTCACCTGTACGGTGCTAATGACAGGCGTACACCTACCCCTTGCCACGACGAATTTCGGGGGCCTCGATCTGACACCGTCGGACAGGTGGCATTAGAAACTAAAACAAAAACATCTCTCAAATGGTGACATCTGTTCATACTGTTGAGAAACCGTCTGCGAGACATTCCATTCAAATATGGGTCGACGAAACCACATTTTCATGGAAATTATATCATAACATTTGTTTTATACTCCATCCCGATATTCCATTGCAATCTGTTGGAGATTCAGCTAATCAATCAGTGTCCACTAAAAATTAATTCTAGCACATTCTATGCTAGCAGTGTCCACTAAAAATTATTGATAGTATATTCATATTCTAGCATATTCTATTGGTATGTGCATAAACAATTTCATCCTATACGGATAACTGCTTCTTGATTCTTTGCTTTTTAAATTATAGAATGTATTTATATAACCTAATAGGTTTTTAAACAATTTTTCTTAAGAATTCCGATTCTCATGAAAAAGGAAAGGTAAAAATGTACAAAAAAGATTTTAAAATGCAATAATTAATTTTCGTATTCTGGAAAAACATCATTTATTTTAAAAGAGACATTTTGGAAAAAAATTCCATTTTATTTAAAACAACGAATTGTTTCATGAATACAATGAAATGAACATTCATGGAAACTAAAAAAAAAATAAAAATGCACAAACTATTCTAGTGTATTTATTAAAATCAAACCAAAACTTAGCCATTTTCAAAATTTTAAATAGATATTTTTAAATTTCTAGCAATAAAAAGCCTGATTTTTTTCAAAAAGTATCTTTTGGATTCGACTGCATCAAAATATATTTGAAAGCCATTTATTATTGCATGTATTACGTAAAGTGCAGTACAATTTAATTTATATTTTATATCATTATTTTGTTAAAACCTTTATGGGTTATCTCAACCGCAAAATCTTGCAATTTCGACAAAATGGGACTAAAGAAAAATATTTCTGAAATGCTGCTGAATTTCAGTACAGTACTAGGTTAATTCGATTACGATGAATTCTGTTATTGGTTTAGTACTTTTAAGCCATTAAATTTAACCTAATATTCCTTTTTTTGAAAAATTATTTCTTTAATGTATAGATTTTTGATAGTCATAAAATTTGCATAAATATTTGGCCTGTTCAAACTTCCTGAAATCTTTGGAATTTCTTGATCTTTATCTTTATGGGGCTGTTATGCTAAATAGGTTCCTCTATGAAACTTCTTTTATTTTAGTGGTTTCTAATATTTTCTTGCAAAAACAACTTAGTGCCTGAGGTAGATATAGAGATGGTTATTATTTCTACCCCAATTCAGTTTATTCTCTCTAAATTTTATGGTAAAATTTAATGCAACTATAGGCTTAAAAAATGATTCTTAAAAGATTAATAGAGAAAAATACTGCATAAAAGTAGTATATATACTAATATATCTAGTAGTAAAAACTAATATGATAATTTATAACATTATATACGTATAATAAAGATAGTACTTTATTTCAAAGGGGTTAATTTCTGCTGCTTCCGTATATTTTTCTGCGTTTGGTTATGAAGACCAATCCAATGAAATGCAATGATGTAAAGTTACGCTAGCGCGTATAGAAAAAAAATTGTTTTTAAAATAAAAAAAAAATTTAATATTTTTTTTAATTTTATTTTTTGCTGAATTGAAATAAGAATCCAACAAACAGTAAATATATTTTACAAACAGATCAATAAACTTATATGTAAATGAAAATCATATTTTTTCCTTACTTTTTAAAATCCCGCATGTAAGACGCACTAATTTTTTATATATAAAAAAAATTAAGAAAAATTAGAATTTTTTTTTTAAAAAATTGAAGCAATTCCCTTATGTAAAATGTAGTACTAAAGATGCATAAAATTAGAATTAAAATAACATTGATTGTTTCAAAACAAAGTAAAATTTAAAATCGAGATTAAATGGTAATACATTATGAATTCTGAATAATGAACGTTATAGTACCTATAGTAAATCAATATACAAAAACAATAATAATAGTAAAAAATTTACATTTAATTAGTTTAACATACATCTCAGTTTTAAAAAATTAATGTGGTAATCATGTTGTATGTTTTTATGTAGCCAGTGGCACATACAAGGGTAAGGTTTAGAAGTTCAAATTCCTTTCATAGACGAAACGATTTTAAATTTTTAGTCATAAAAATTACGCTTCGGCCCCCTATAAAAGAAGTCCAAGTATGCAGTCGTATATAGTATCTGATAAATTACCCAAAATTTATACTTTAGTCCTAACTGGTGTATAACTAAATTACCATTGCGATGAAAGCAATTTAGAATTATCTTTGATATTGATATATGTGTTACAGTGTATTACTTTTCTAGAAAATAATTTTAATAATGTTAAATCATAAGTAATGTAATGAAATCATAAATATTACTGTTTAACGCGATCTCTTTCTTATTACTGAAAATCGATTTAATCTGAGTTAACATTTGTTGAACCCGGATTTCAATATTATAAATAAAATGTACAGCAAGGTTTAAAATTACTTTTTTTAATCAAAAAGTATTACGAATCATCAATATACTGATACAAATAACAAGATATATAATCGACACGATTTTTGATCATAGAAGAGTAAAAATAAATATCTGAATAATTGTTTCCAAATCAACCTGGGTGTGAGCACTTAACTTATTTATAATATAACTCCCATTAAATAAATTTTAATTCTCTAGCCATAGCAAACACACGAGAGAGAGAAAATTAATTTAAAATTTATTACATTTTTTAAATTATATTTATCATAAATGTGTAAAAATATTGTAAACATATCTTTATTACCTGTTGAATTGAAGACACTATTTCAATATCAAAAAAAGTCTTGAAACAAATTGGAAAAAAAGTCTGTAATGTATTTTTACTAATTTTAATGATAGTAGTGTTCTTAATATTATTTATAGCGTCTTATAAAATGAATTATACCATTTCTCCAGATTTAGCAATATTAGCGAATTTGGAATTTAACTGACTTTTTAAAACACTTTGGTGTTAAAATATGAAGGAATTGATACATGTAAGATGAATTTCTAATTGTCTATAAAAAGTCAAAAGCGATTATTGATTTCACTATCCGAAAATTCTGATTTGTAAAAAGTGTTATTATCTTTATAATGTTTATTAAAAACATTTAAATTTTAGTAAAAATTATCAGTAATTGTATAAATGACAAACACTTTATCTAAATAAGCAACTACATATTTTACATACCCATATTTGTATTATTATATTAGAAGAAACTTTTTATAGAACCAAATTCAATCTGATAATTATTGTTGTATATGGCACAACACTCTCTTACCACCAATGACTGAACTCTCAATTTACGCATGCGCGTGGAATTTATTTGTTTTAATTTTGTATTAGTAATTGTTGAAAAGGTGTCTTCGAATTCTCTGTAGTAATTTTAGGCTTAGTTGAATGTATTTCGGATTTTTGTTAATTTTATGTGTTCTGTGTTCGTGTAGTTATAGTAAATGTTACGTTACGTCAAATTAAAGTATTAAAATGAAAATATAGGCTTCTCTACTTATTTTGAATAAAGTGCACAAACCACCACTTGAACCCGATTCTTGAATGACATTCTATAAATAAAGAAAAAAGAAAAGATAAGTGTTTTTCTTTTTCTCCCCTATTTTAAGAATTTATAGAATATTTGATTTAGCAAAAAAAATTTGATTGTTTTTTTTTGTGATGATTATGCTCATTTGATTCTTTTCGCGCCTTTTCTATTATTTTTTTTATTGTTGTTTTTGACTGAGGACGATTTTTTTTTTTAATTCTTTGAAATAATTTTAGAAAAGATATTTTTTAATTTAATAAATTGAATTCACTAAATAATATAACTTTTATCTTCCGAGTTTAAAGTTAGTTTGACCGGTTTTTCCTTGCATTTAACTACAGGATTAAATAAATCAGTCTTTTAGCTTTTATTCTTCCTATTACTTTTACAATTTCACTAAAAAAATAGGAATAATTAGTTTCGATGCAAAAAACTATAAACAGGAAGCATGAATTTTTGTTCTTTAATGTTTTAATCTAGAGTTACTGTTTATGCAATGGACTACTGGACAAATAAAAACATTCCAAGTAATTACGGAACTAAATGCATTCAGAGTGTTATTATTTGGTCTCTTTGTTAAAATTTTTTCTAGGATTTGACTAAGATAACATCCGTTTGGAAACCAATACTGTGACCTTGAAATGTTACCGCCCAAGTTCAAAATAAAAATAATTAACTACACAAACGACTTTTTTTCTTTTAAATTTTGTACTTTTTTTAGAAAAGAATTCTTTGAAATATTTAAAAGTGTTTTTTTTTATTTTATCTGTTTTCTTAAATTTTTTTAAAATTTTAATAAATATCAGATACTAAACGATTACTTAAAAGATAATAAGGGTTTTGTCTTTATAAAGTTCTTTTATAAAATTAAACGAAATATATATAAAGACTACATTAGTCACTCAGATATTTAATTCTTCCTTTTTATTTTCTAAGCAAAGCACGAAGAGATGAATGTTAAAACTTATTTATCACTGTAACTTCCTGCTTCGCTGTCTTTTTTAAAATAGAAATAAAACGAAAAAAATCACGAGTTATTTCTATTGTTAAGTACAGGACTTTATTAGAGAGCGGAACTACATGACATAACATTTTCGAGTTTGAATATACACTGCGTGATAGTAAAAATGCAGCATGGACTCGTGAGTAGAAAGTTATAAAATTTTACTGAGTGATTAAGAATTTATAAACGTCACACTCTCAAGCAACTGGAGTGGTATTGGTCGTAATTTTGAAATCATGGTTCAAGAGACCAGGACACCTGAATTGGAACCCCCTCTTCAAAATTTCCAAATCAAAGCCAATGTGAGGACTTAGCGCCAAGTCGGATTTAACGTGCACCTGTCCTTCTGCGAACCGAGTCTTCAGTGGCCTCAGGGCTCAAACCCACGATTTGACTACATCGGATAGGAATTCGTGCCCATTACAACTATATTTGCGCGGCCTCAAAATATTACAGAGAGACAACACCAAAGCACGAGAAATGTTTATTTCAACACCATATAGCAGTACGCTGAACAATGAAAACGATCAGTAAGAGGAATAATAGCCTTTGCTGCTCCTTATCCCACAAGAACTGAACTGATCAGTAAGCTACAGGTTGAACTTGTTTGGCGATACAGGCAACAACACGTTGCGGAACAACTACTCATAAACACACTACTACAACAACTCATTCCGAATCATTTGCATAAATCTATGAGTTGTACTTACTCTGCGATTTGCATCTTCTTGTGATCATTCTTTCCTAATGTTGCATTTTCGGTACTTAACGTATTATCACAACCTTATTGGTGACATAAGAAATGAAGCACATGGTTGCCAGTTCAGCGCATACGACACATAAGAATCGGAGCTGCCAACTTGGCGAATTATCTTGAACGTTGGCATTGTTGCAGTTATACGTAAGTACCGCATTTTCACTATCCCGAAGTATACGTATAATTTTTAATGTAGAAAAAATAAAATGATAAAAACAATAATTAAATAAGAAATATAAATTATTCTATCTCATTCCTCACACAAAATAAATGATACTTCGTAAAAGATTTTTTTTCTTGTAGAAAATTATGTATCACTAAAGATAATTCTCTTTTTTTCGGTAATTCTTTATTGATTATAATAATTTATTACTTAAAAATTCCAAAATTGAAGTTTGTGATATCGAATGTCCTATCCATTTTTAAACTGGGCTCAATATTAAGAATCTGTTTGATCTGTTATTCTCCTAACTAGTCAACAATTTTCATGAAATTAGGTACATTACATGCACGTGTAATTTGTTATAAAATAAAGCAAAAAGAAACATACAATGATTTACACCAGCCTAATCGTCCCCAAAATTCGTTAGAGTAGGAAGGTCTAAAATAGTGGACTAAAAAGAT
>BMAO01025928.1:0-14807 GCA_019973975.1 Trichonephila clavata | reverse complement strand
AATTTTACCTGTTTTACAAATAGAATAAAAAGTACGAGCTAGTTTATTGTCCGTTTTGAATTCAATGTAGAACACGTGTTTATATTATCATGTGACCGTTATGAATTTAGTCCATTGTTAACGAGAGGACTTTTAGCCTCGATAGATTTAATGTATATGAGATTTTTTCCATTAGAATAATATTTTATATGAGTTCACGACCATGACCTCTTATACATCGAAGTATTTATAAAGTCCCATAGTATTCACTAAACATTTACAAGACCTTGGGTTGATTTGAACATATATATTCAATTTTAACAGAAGTGTTTGGGGAAAAAAAGTTTCTCTTTCCTATCATGAGTCACGATATCATAGTTTAGTGATGAAAAGATAATAGAGAGGAAAGAAAAACGAGTTTCTGTTATTCATGGAATTGCAGAAAACTTGAAGAAAAGGAAGCACACACAAATAAAATAAATTTAGAAATCACCTTTACTATTGTAATCGGAAATCCTTTGTCTGGGGCTGGGCTGTTCCCGTATTGTGGTTGCCTGTTTTCCCCGAGCCTTGTTCACCGAGAAAATAACTGGGTGGACAATATTAGGAGTCGGATACAATAGAGTCCGGGTGGCTGGTCGGACTTCGGGAATACTGTAATACGGGGAAAATAATTAATAATAAAATTAATAGCTCATTCAAATATATAAAAGAATATAAATAGAAAAAACATACCCTTGTATATAATGGGAAAATTTAATCCCCTATTGTCAAAAACATTTTTTTCATTGCGGCTTGATAAAAATGCATATCTATTCTTAATAATTGAAAGAAATATATGCCATATTATTGGAACTATATGCATTCGTGAGTGTATTACATACCCGCATACACACACATATGGGAATAATTGAGAGAAACTTATATTTAGCATAGTTATTTAATTTCTAAAAAATAATTTCCTCACTTAGAAAACTTGACTTCTTTGAAGAATACTTTGAAGAATTAGGAAGCTGTCAACTAGAATACTTTGTCGAGAAACGATTAAAATTATTTCTCAGATTTTCAGCTTTGTGTCATAGATGATAAATCGATAGTTTATGTATATTTATTGAAAATGAGCACTACAGGAAAAACTGCAGTTATACGATACATGACAAAAAAAAAACAGTCAGAAGCAAAAATTTTACCAAACATAATCGATCGAAGATAAATAAAGAGATTAAAAAAATTCATATCAAGAAAAAATGTACTATAAACATAACACAAAAGCTATACACTGAAAATATTTAAAAAACATTAAGAATAAAAATTAATGCATATTAAGTGCTCACAATAGCCGTAAAAATTTATATTTAAAAGCAAAAAACACATATAAAAATATCAAGCCCTTCAGAATACGTGTTATAAGTTTTAGAAAGTTCATACAGTGTGAAATTATCTGTACAATTGCATTTGAATAACCTATCCTCAAATAAAGATTAATTTCTCAATATTACAGAAAAATGAAAACTGTTTAAAATATCAACACAGTCAATCATATTATTGATGACTTCATAAAAAAAAACCCGTCGTGATTTCAATCTTGGAATATCAAAAACTTTGATTAAGTAAGAGGGGGATAAATCGTGTGAATATAAAATTGTTTTTTTTCTATAAATAACAAATAGCTTATGAACCTATTTTGCCCCTTTTCAAGAGTTTTATTTTTGAAATAAGGGTCCATTGCAAAGCTGCAATATTCAAGCGGACAACTGCAAAAGACAGAACGTTCAAAACAAGCTCATTGGAAAATGCTCTAGTTTTGGGTTTGAGAAATCCATGTTTTTTAAATGCTTTAGAAAACAAGTAATCCATATGTTTTGTAAAGGTAACGCCGAGATCATTAACAGAGTTTGAACGAAATAAGAATATGTTACTGACTAGCAGGGGTGAATTGAAAAAGTAAAACAATACAGATTGAAGTATAAAGAAGTTTTTACTGAGTTAATTGTACGTGAATTGCAAATTAAACAAATAAAAAAGCCCTTTGCATATCTCAGCTGAACAAAAAAACTATATTTATTAAAAAGGGATAAATATATAAGCAAATACTCTTAAATAAGTAAAACCTTCGCAAACACTGTGAAAGTCCTTTTTACCATGATTTCATCAACTCGCTTTCTTGTCTGTCCGGGGGGGGGGGGGGGAGTAATTGATTTTGAACTATAACTTCCCGATGAGCTAGAGACTTGAAATTTGGACCATAACTCAAAACTAGGTGACAATGCATGAAAATTTGAAAAAGAAGTTCTAGTCTCGAACCCGGGCTCCTGAAGAGGTGGGCCCCGATTTCGACAAGGGCCTCGTAACTCCGGAACTTAGACGAATTTACAAAAACAAAGACTACCTGTCGATAGTACGGGTCGAGTTGCATCTACGTATTCAATTTCGTGTTTTGTTAACTCGCTTTCTTGTATGTCTAACCGGGTGGAATTTTGTAATTGATTTTAAAATAATTTCCCGATGAGCTAGAGATTTGAAGTTAGGACTATAGCTCAGAAGTGAATGACATTGCATGAAAATGGTTTTAAAAACATGGTACATAAAAAATTTATTTTTATAAAAACAATTATTTGCATTCCAAAACCATCAGAATAATTTTATGGATAGCAGTGCACAGAAAAGATCGCACTTCGAAAGACGTATGTATACGTCCAGGAAAATTAACACTTGGGCTGAGCGAAATATTTATATGCGCCGGTGGCACATAAGAGGTTAAAGTCGTATTGTAGTTTTGGCGTCAAAGTACAGTATTATTAAATTCAATACATTGCTATAGTATAGAAGAAGGGGGTGATGAAAGTTGATTGAATTTTGGGTCGTAAATACTGAAAGTTTGAAAAGCACTGCATTATTGAATAAAATCACTAAATAATGGGCTAAATTAATGACGGTAAATTGACAAATGTAATCACTGTTTTCTGTTGAATTCAAAGCTGACATATTAAACTTGTTAAATTCAGGTTATACAATAAAAAAACATAGGATTCACAACACAAACAGTTATTCAAGGGCATAATTTATGATGAGAACAGATATGTCTGGAAATTATGTAAGAATAAAAGTTTTTCCTTTTTGCCGAAATACCTCTTTAACTTCAGGAAAAGTTTTAGGGGGATGAAATTAAAAGAAAAGTTAGTAAACAAATGCATATAACACTCAATAGCATAATAACCTATATGAATTCTTTTTAATATACATTTTTTATTCGTAATTAAATTACAAAATGTTGTCAAACGATCAAAATATCTGAATGCCTCTGGGCCGAAATATTTGAGGACAGAAATTCCGAGTTGCTGCATAGTGGTTAGTGACGCTGACTGCTGTGCCGTAGGAACTGGGTGCGAGTCCTGGAGAAGGCATGGGTGCTTGCAAATGTACAGTGCTTTTGTAGCATGGAGGTACTATACATAGCTGCAGAGCCGCATGTCTTCTCGTCAGGTTGGTGGAAGGGAAAGAGAGGTTGAAGGATCCTAACCACCCCCAGGGTATTCTCCCTCAAAATTAGGGAGGAATCGAGCCAAATCGTACTGCATGGTGCTCAAAGCTACGGGTAACGACATGCGTACTACTAGCGTCTTGCCACAATGAATGTCATAGGCCTTGATCTGATGTTACTGTCGATCAGGTGGCACAAGTAACAACAACAAATATTTCCAGTTCGTTAACGTTGAAAAGCCTTAGTTAGCAAAATGTAAATCTTTTAAAATCACGGTTTTTTAGTTTTTAAAAGAAGCCTCTTTATGAACTGATTAGTATAGAAATACAATCCAAATAGACGATTCTTTGGATACTATTTTAAAAGGGGAATGTTAATCCATTTACGTAACAATGTATCTAGGTTCCAAAAGAGGTCATTAAAGAGGTACTATAAGGAATTACCTTTGTTCCTCTTTTTCCAACGTATGTCCCAAATCCTCGTCTTCTCCCGAGTCAGCCAACCAGATCTTGGGGTCTATGGGAGTGGGGTGTCTCTCATTAAGGGGCTTCTTTTTATTATCTGCCTGCCACCGTAGAAGACACTTGGGTTGGTGGAACTTAAGAGAATGCTGAGCAAAGAGACGTCCGCACACGAAGCATGGTATGAAGCTGCGAGGGTTCTTGATGCAATCCGACATGCTTCATTGTAAAACCTTGAAGTTATGAACCGTCCGGGGTGAGAGAGTTACCAAAGAAAATATTGTAGCCGTGTTATCGGGTTGAAAAAGATCTGCAATGATAGTAAGATTACATAGAAGGAATAATAATTTTAAAAAAAGTTTATAATTAAATTCAAATATTTATCAAAATTACAGTATGATCAGAAAGGCAAACATCCGGGAAAGGATGATAGTGAGCAAACGGGATAATACCAAGAAAAATAATATACACACACAGTCGGACCTTTATTTAACGAAGTCGCTAAATCGCTAAACAAGTTCATTTTGTGGAAAATTCATTGAATAGATATTCATCTTTTAATATTGTTTAAAAACTACATGAAACAATTTTTTAATTCACAAACATTATATATTATAAACAAGTATTTATTCACTCTTTTTTTTGTAAATTAATAATTATTTCTGTTATATATCTTACCCATCAAAAACAAATCTGTAGGGGGACACTGTCTAGGAATACACTGCATTTTCTACTTTAAAAAATAATTTTGTACTAAAATTAATGAAATTTAATGCCATTTTCTAATTTTAAGCTTACAAGTAATTTTAAACATACATTATTGTATAACCAGAATGATTTTAAGCATAAATTCCCAAATGTGTCTCCTTAAATTTAATTACTGATAAAATCTGTCAATTTTGTTTGAGTTTTTGTTTGAAAAATTACGGTAATTTTATATCTCTAGGTGAGTTACAACGTGGTAAAACCAGAGTTTAAGGTCATTTATCACTATAAAATATGTTACAAGGGGAAACAATTTGAAATGTCCAGAAATATTATAAAAATAAGGAGAAAAAGAATTTAAAATCGCACGCGCGAAGAAAGTTCGTTAAATAGAAAATGCACTTCACTATTGGGAGGTTATTTTACAATGAAAATACTAGAATGCTCTTGGCTCCAGTAAAAAGTTTGCAAAATGGATATCCGACTGTTAATTTTTTTTTGGGAAAGCAGAGATTGATTTTTTCGGATCACTTGCATAAATGTTCGCTGAAATTTTGGTGTTAATATATAAATAACCTTCATTGTATATAAGAGAACTAATTTTATTCAAATTTTCGAATATCAGCCAATTAAGTGGCAGCTTGAATCATTTTCTAACGAATGTGTAAATTAAATGGAGTATGATCTAAGAATTACAATTCGATTATCTATCTATCTCTCTATATATATACATAGTATAATAAAACGAAAAAATAACAAAACAAAATTATATAACCAACAAAGTTAAAAGATAGAAACCAGATTCTAAGAAACATAACTATAAAATAAATGGTGGAAATGATTATTGTACTAGATTTAAAAGAAACGTATGTGTAACAGGAAACAGAGTTAGAACTTTAAAATGGAAGAAACTAAAAGAGTCTGTGAACAAACATGGAGACCTATTATGATTTCTAAAGCTGTTGCTGAATTAGGGCCAGCAAAATTAGGGTTAAGTATACTTAACGTATCCACCTTCCCTGTACAGCAGAAATTTTCGACATATTAGAAAAAACATACCCATGTTGAAAAGTTAAGCCTAAAACTAACTCATGTGTATTTTGCATCAGACAGTAAAATAAAATAAAATTATGAAAGGAAAGCTTTCTTACAAAGAGATGAATATAAAAATACATACACTGGATTATATAACTAAAGTTTCGAAACGCTATAAAAAAGAGCCACTGATCAGAATGACGTCAAATTTGAACAGAATATTATTGAAGAAGGGGGAAAGAGTATGGCATAAGAAAATAATTAATTGCAAATTTTAGCTATAGATGGCGTTGTAAGCATCATAGTTTAAAAGGGTTCGATTATAAATGACAGTGATTCGTTAAACAACAATTAAGGTGCAAGTTACACTTTAAACCAAGTATGCTGTTCAGTGTGTGTGAGCATGAATGTTCAGGTGTAATACTGTTACAGAAACCCACCCACTACGGCAAGATCATATCACATCGGATGGGAAAAATCGGTTTTTAATTGTCTCGAGGCCAAAAGCCGCATAAAAAGAGTCGATCAAATGGGTTTTTCAATTTCGCGTGTCTGTGGCAAAACATTTTCAATATGCTGTCCATCAGGGTCTGCAACAAGTTTAAATCGAAACAGCATGCTCCACAACTGATCGAAGTGTCTCCGGGTCACAATCGGAAAATGTTACGCAATGCGGGACTTTAATTCAGTTAAGTGTGCAGTCGGAGCACTGAACACGACATCTTTCAGATAGCCCCCAGCCAGAAGTCCCATAAATTAAGATTAGGTGATCGGGGTGACCAGGCTGTAGGGAAATGGTGGCTGTGATAATTCTATAATTTTCAAATTTCCCTTCAACAGCTGAATTACTGGATTATGGATTTGCAATGTGTGGAGGAGCACCATAAAAATGATCCCATCCACACAACCACGCTGTTGAAGATCTGGAATGACGTGATTGCGCAAAAGAGCACTGACCAGTAACGGTAACGGTAACAGGAACAAAAGCACTCGTCGCTTCGAAAAAGTATGGCTCTATAATAAATGATGCCGTTCGAGGTATTAATCCCAGGCAGTTGAAAAAATAATATTTTTCTAGAACTATAGCTTTTAAAGTTCCTAAAATATGTCATTTATTTTTTATAAACAATATTTCTGTATATGTAAAGGTTTAATTTTTTTATGCTCATTTCTTTTTTTATTTTTAAAGCTTATATATCCAAGTGTACATAACGCGCACCCGTAATTTTGTGTGTTAAAAGTGAACGTTATACGCCGGATTTCACAATAATAAATAATTTAATTCTTCTCTTTAAAAATAGAAACATTTAAATCCATTTAAATATGCTATATTTGATGCTATTTAGGTTTTTGAAGCGGTTTATTTCGAAAATTTCACATGTTTCATTCATTCACTTAGCACAATTTTTCCTGTGTATGAACCCAAAAGTGTGGTACAATGCGTTCTCATTGGATTTGCTCAGACATACCCATGCACACTCGCGCGCGCACAAATAAAGAGAGCTATTATTACATAAAGAATAGATCAGCTGAATAAGTAAGTGCAAAGGTTTTATCCCTTTTTTGTGATGAAGAAGCGCAAAGAATATTAAATGATTGTACATATTCGCCATTTCTCACTTCTTGTCATCTTTCTGACAGGACATGAATCCAGCGACGGCAACAGTCATGAAGTTTGAAAAGAAACACACCTCGTATGATAATTTTCACATGTTTGAGAGTTTTTCAACTGAAAGCGTTGGTTGGCACGAAACAAGTGACAATCAAATAATCAATCTCAATGATGATGAGCATACCAGTATGAGTTCAAGTGTTATCGGGATAGATGATAGCATCTTACACCGGTTGAAAAACTCGGCCTTTTTACGAATCACACTCAGTCTAACCGAAGACAGCAGAAGACGCATTTATGATTTGGTTAAGGTATCCGCGCGACTACTTGCGACAACTTTTAATAAAAAAATAGAGAGATGGGGTTTTTTTGCTGTTTTTAGATTTGTTTAGTACATTTTACGAAAATTATGCTTACATTAAGAAGAAAAAAATAAATTATTATTACTAAAATGGAAAAAAAATTGGTAAGCATTTACAAAAACTAACATAAACTTCTCCCATTCTGTACCAAAAGTTTACGAACAAATTTTAAATTTTTCAATGCTGATGTGCTGCTATGTTATTCATTTTTGAAATGAACGTCAGGATAAGAGATATTTTAATATTTACAAAAAGTAGAACACTTTATCTTTGTTATTATATGAAATTACTTAAAAAAACTGTGATTATATTCACATAAGGGACTGTAAATTTTGTAATAAAACAGTGATTGATAACTCTGAAAGTTAAAACACTTCTACTATTATTCAAAACATACATAAAAAAATTTGAGTTAATGACTTTTGAGTTAATGAGTCAAAACTTTTTTAGCAATCGCTGGCCCCGTTTGAGCATTTAAAAAAAACACATTTCGAGTAAAACGCGTTTTAAAGTATGACATCTTGCTCAAGGGAATTTCATCTGCTCTTACTAAAATACTTGTAGTTTTTGTTCTAGTGAACGGAAAATAACAAACTTGGTATTTTTATAAAGCTAATATGATGGCCTATAAAATAAAATCATAAGAAATTTGTCAATTTTTGACAAAATTCACAATTTCAGGGTAGTCGGATACCTTAAGTGGTTGTACCATTGTCCTTTATTCGCTTCACATCTCACCTCATACTTAAGAAACACTTCAAAGGATGACGTTTTGATTTCGACATCAATGCTGAGTTCAGAAGGCCCACACATATTCCGTCGCAGCTTTACGTTATGGTGCATAAACCATTTTTCATCATTTTTTACCATTCCTTTTCAGAATGCTCTTTTTCATACTTTAAAAAAAGATACAATTTCGTTTTTCACGTTCATCTGCAGCAAGCTTTAATATGGAACCCAGCAATTTGACTTTTAGGAGAACTCAACCCAAATTCTAGTCGTCTAAAGACTGTTGCCCAATGAATGTGTAGAAGGCTTCGTCTAATTCTTGCGTGATTGGGTTAGGACTATTTTTTCCTCCGTTTGATAAAAATACTCTTCTCCAACAAGGGAAGGAAGTTCACATTTTGAATGATCTTCTCCTTACCTGAATATCATCTTCAGTTGTATTCTCAACACAAACTTGATGAATGTCTAGGTTGCTTTTTTAAACATGTATAGTCAACAATGTTTCACGGGCTCTTTATTACTTACCATGATTCCTCGTTTGAGTTGTTTTCACTCTAATGTTGTCTTATCAGAGAAACCCCTATCTGGATGTTGATTATCTACACTTTTCCAGTCATCACAACCAGGACCGCCGCGTGGGTAATAGGCGCCCTTGTTCAAGTTGAAATTCGGCGCCCCTTTATGAGGTTCTGTTACACTCTTATAAAATGCTACAAATTATATGTAAAATACTCTTTTATAGTATTCAAAATTTGACTTTTGAACTGAAAAGCTTTAAAATTATAATATTGAAACACGTTTGTCTTATTTTTTGTTTGTTATTTTATAAATTTTAAAAACAAAACAAAGCAAAAATGATATAAAATGTTTAAAGTAAAATATAAAAATTAGAAAATATATTCAAATATTGATTCTCCTAGCTTTAGCAGCTACAAATGCTCGTATCAATTCCTTTATATTTAATTTTTCCAAAATTTCGCTCTCTGTGGATATAATTGACAGGTCCGATAATCTCCCCTGCGCCATAGTAGGTAGCATGTAGTTTTTTTATAATTTTAAGTTTTGAAAAACTTCGTTCTCCAGTAGCCACCGAAATTGGCAGGGTTAAAGAAATCCGTAAATCTATCACAATATTCGAAAATGTATCGATAAGATTGTTTTCATAAATATAATTTAAAGCATCAATAGGTGACATATCCTCTTTGGCAAAACATCAGGTACTAAATTTTAACTGTTATCTAATAAATGTTTAAAATTAACATGTATTTTTTAGTTTTTCAAACACAACGCTTCACTACAGATAGAAAGTAAATGTGTTTTTAAAATAGCAGCGAGCTACCACAGTATACCTACAGTCCAAAACACATTTGAAGTTCATGAATTTGCAAAAAATCAATATGAAGTAAGCAAGGGCGAAAAACATGACAAGTTCGAGATCCTCTGTTCTAATCTATGGTGCTGACGCGTACTGTTTTTTATTTCATAACTCAATACAAATACTCAAACTAATTTAATCTGCAGAAAATATATATTGTTACAGGTACTCAGTTATTCTCTTCTATAAACTCGCAAATTTTCTGCCTGTAAATTAATGTATACATATAAATTTTTAATAATTACAAAACAACTTGATTTTACTGTGAATATTTTTTTAAAAAATTTTTCTGATTGCAATTCATTAAAATTCCCGTCAGTTTGATTGTTAGAGGAATATCTAAAAATTTTCTTTTTCCAATTTCTTTGTCATTTGGTTGAATTGTTTGACAATGTTTGTAGGTTTATGCATAAAAAATTTACAAATGTAATGAAAATTTATGCAATAATACTTATGTAAGAATATTTTTTGATCTGTGTATGTTTGAAATGTTACACCGTATACATACCTTACAAAAGATAGTATCATTTTTTAAAAACTGTTATTCAACACTTTTTTTAAAAAAAATAATATTGTGCAGATATAATGCTTGACATGAATTTTTTTTCGTAAAAGTTATTGTACATTACGTACTGTTCCATAACGTACATAAAGTGCATTAACAATTTTTTGTAATTTTTTCTCTTTTTGTTTTACATTGGCTTATGTATAAGATATTAAGATTGTTCAATGTTCGAAGAACTGTTGTATATCAGTTGATTTTCTTTTCAATGATACTCTACAGATATGAAAAAGTAAGATATCGTGTACATAAAATAAAAAATTCTCAAAAATGAAGAAAAAACTTTTCTTTTCTTCTTTTGTGATCTGAAGTAAATTTCAAATGCTTTATGATATGAGTAGGGTATTCCAGAGTAATATATTTCTCAAAAAGTAAGAGTAATTTTAACACAAATGTGTGTATTTCAGTAACCAAATGTTCAGTGAATAATCTGGTTACGATAAATTTGAATCTTAAAATCTTTGTATGATAAGACATAAACAGTATTATATTCACAGAATATGATGATTGTGCAAATATAAATCACATCACAAACGTTGTACAAAAAGTTAAATGAAATTTTCAACAAAGAATAATTCTACAAAATTAAGGCAAACATTTTTATATTAACCAGTTTTTCTGGCATTTACACATGTTGTAAACATTAATTTACAAACAACTTTTGTTTCCTTGTTTATTTTATGAAAGCAAATCTTTCTGTTTCTGAAAGCTAGTTTTTCTGTAGTATCATTTGAGTCAAGAATATTTTACTGCATTTATTTTTATTATTTTTATAAAGAAAAATCAGGGAATTTATAAAATAAAGTGAATTCTAGACCGGGGATCGGTATACTTTCAAGAAAGAACTAGTTGTTAGTGAAACAAAATATCGAAAGTATCAGACACCTACTTGATATGAGCTTCCGGCGAAAAGGTCCCCCATCCCAGCAACAGTCGCGTTAAGACTGTCGTGCTCCAATTAATATTTTTCATATTATTTAAATAAAGTTTTACACACAGGCATAACATTTTCCACTCCTTCAAAAATGAAGAAATATTGTAGATAATATTTATTTATTTTTATTTCTATCTATATATAGCTCAATGCAAGATCGATCAGTGTCAAAATATCAATGCTAGGAATTAAACTTTGAAAGTTTAGTGAAAAAAACTTCAATACCAGTTCTACCTTTAGTACTTCTTGAAATTTCATATGTTTACACTTATAGTTAAACTTTATAAAACTGTTCTTGCATAGAAAATGTTTTTGGAAGATGTATTCAAGCAAAGAAAACAAGTATTGATGCATATTAATCAACATAAAAGTACTATAAAAGTCCATTGTACTATAAAAGTCCAAATATATATATAAATATAGACGAAAATCTTAAAATTAGCTTATGTAACACGGAAAATTTACAAAATAAAAATATTTTTTAATTAGATTTCATTAAGCTGGACATTATTTTCACTGTATCCTTTGTAAAGGAAAGCAAATAATAAATGTATGTTTTGATTTTATTTTAATATGATAAAAATGTTTGTACATTTTTTTAAGTCTCAAGGGAAAATACTAAATAAATCAAAAGTAAAGTCATAATTACCGTTTGCAGTTTTAAAGGAATGAAGTAAAATTGAACAAATTACTGATTTAAATTGCGTCAACTCTCTCTCTTATAAAAAAAGTGATTTCCTGAAGGCAGTGGCGTAGCTAGGTATTTAAAGGCTCTGGTGCAAAAAAAAATAGAAAAAAAAAAAAAAAACAACGCGAGGGCTCTATCTTGGTTGAATTCCATCAAGTATATAAAAAAGTAAAATATAGAAATATTAAAATATATAAAAAGCTACAATGTTTACTTACTGTCTTCCTTTCTTGGCGTTGTTTGCGCTTAAACGCACCGCACTTGGTTTCTTTCTTCTTTTTTTTTAAATCTATAATTTTAGTTTTATAATTTATCTAATACGATTTGTATATGCTCGAGTATTTACTGACGTTAAAAGGAAGCAGAAACGTAATGCTACGCTATAAAACGTCGTTGGAGAATCCCTAGCAATTAATTTATTCGGGAGGATCGAACTCACATCCAACAGAGGGCTTAGAGGTACAAAATGGTCCTCCGAAATAGACAGGAAATGATACAAAAATATGCATGAACAAGAAAATTTAATACAATATTATTATAATTGTTTTTTTTAAAAACAAATCTGCAAAAGAGCAGAGGAGGGGGGGGCAAAATTACATTAGTAAAATTACATATCATAGAGAAGATTGCAAAACATTGAAACAGGAAACTAGCTTATTATGAATATTGTTATTAAAAATAGAATGTAACTAAGAAGGAATTGCTTCTTGTGTAGGTTTTTTAAGATGAAAAATAAGTATGGTAAGACTTTTCATGGAACTTGAAGTTTATTTTCAAATAACAGTCTATAAAAAAATGAAAATATTGAAAATAACAAGAACTTTTCAATAAGTAAAGTTCGCAACACTGAACAAACAACGAAAAGAATATTAGGTGAAATTCCTACAAATTCGAAATTACTTTCAACTGAATTGCGACGATTACAATTATATGTTGCAACCTTTGATATTTATTTCTTAAATTTGGAAGAATCACAAACTCGGCTGCCCTTGTGTATAGATATCCTGCTTAGAATCTAAAGGAATTCATGTACCAAAAAGAGTTTTGTAGATCGCGATAAAGCAGTGCCTCTCAAACTTTCAATTATTTGCGACCCAATTTTCAGTCATAATTTTCATCGCGCCCCACTTCTTACAATAACAATGTACTGAATGCAATTATAATGTACTTTGATGGTAAAACTACGATGCAATACGACTTTAATTATAAACGCACTAATTAGAAAAAATAAAGTTTTGTATATAAATTTTGTACATGACAAGCCCAACATCAGTTTGAATGTGTATTTCATTTTTTATTATATAAGAGTATATTTTGCTTTGTAATTATTTTAAATTGCAAATTATTTTATTAAATTGATAATTATTTTAAATATTTTATTTTCGATTTTTCGTAATATGCTCGCGCCCCCCCCCCCAAGTAGGGTTATCACGCCCTCCTTTGGAGTTCGAGAAACGCTGCGATAAAGATTTTATTTGGAGATTTGAGAACAGTTTAATAACAGGTATACATGACACAAAATATGATTTGGGGAAGAAAAGCTAAGCGATTTACATAATAATCTGGCCAATAGTGAAACGAAGAATTGATAATTTAGATATAAAAACGAAAGAGAATAATTGGCTTTTTAATAAACATGGGCGGTTGCACGTTCTCTGTAATTTTAATTTTTTTCTCTTTTTTTCACCCTCCAATTTTTTGTGCCCCCAAATCTTTTGCGCCCTAGGCATGTGCCTAGGGCGCAACGGTCATCACATAATAATACAATATTATCACTTTTGCCAATTGACATGCAGTTTGAAATTAACTGTTTTTCGGAGGAATGTACGGGAATAATATTTGATGACATTAAAACTATCCGGTTCATGGTCTTATTAAGACGGAGTCGAGAACGAATGAGGCCCCCACTGAGAGCGAGGTCCTGGGCCCGGGCCTAGTTGGCCCATGCCTTGAGACGTCCCTAACTACAATACAATACGACTTTAATTATAAACCGCACTATTTATCAAGATAAATATTTTGTATATGACAAGACCAGGGGAGTCACTAGTAATTAATAAACTTGTTTTTAATTGAATATTGATAACTTAATTATCAAATACTTTGTACAGTACTGATACATTCTCAAGTGTTGAGTATTTATTAAAATTAAAAAAAAAAATTGAAAATTCTTTTATCAAATGGATAATTATTTTAAATCTTTTGTTTTCGATTTTTCGCTATAGGTTTGCGCCCCCAAATAGGGTTATCACGCCCTCCTGGAGAGCGCGTCCCACAGTTTGAGAAACGCTACAATAAAGATTTTATTTCGAGTTTGAGAACTATTTAATAACAATATACTGAAGCAAAATATGATTTGGAGAAGAAAAACCAAGCGATTTACATAATTTTAAAAATGTATATATATTATCATTGCAAACAAAACAACGACGTTGAGCCCCAACATCTTCTCATCATATAATGAATCAAAATTTATGCCGATACAAATCATTCCCAATTCCTGTTGTTACATCTTACAAATTCTTAGATTTTGAACACGTTCCGTATAATAGCGTGAACTCCACGCGGAACGTGTTTTTATTGTGCATATCGGAAATCAAATTTTGTTTTACGCAAACGAAAACAATCCGCAGAAACAAAATTAAATTGAATTAAAATATAAAATTTTAAAAATAAAATCTTATTTTATTACTAAGAAAATATAAAACATGCAAAATTGTAAGTTTTTTATTAACAACTTTTATGTAAGTAACATTAAATTAAAAAAAGTAAGTACTATATAAATTAAGTATTAATATTCTTTAAGTACTATAAATTTTGGCGCCCCTTGCCCCAGGCGCCCTTGTGCGGTGAACAATTTTGCCACCCCCACGCGGCGGCCCTG
>BMAO01025927.1:0-17435 GCA_019973975.1 Trichonephila clavata | reverse complement strand
CTAGGTATTCGATTTTGGCGGATAAAATATCTTCCTAATCCTTTCCCTAGCTTCAGTGCTCCTTCCACCTGCTCACTAATAGAACCAGCTCATTTGTATTCAGTATTCAGGCGCTAGTGACAACGACGCCATTCTAGAAAGTGTGGAAGAAGGTATCCATCTTGGATTCTTAAAGCTTGTCCATCAGCTAACTTAATTTGTGCAGTTGTTCACTATCACCGTGTACGAAAAACCGAGTTTTTTTTGTGTAAGTGAAGTAAAGCTTCTTTAGTATTTGAGCAGTAATTTTTACCGGCTTTAAAGTAAGGTAATGTTATTCTAAAGTACAACATTCAAGTCACTATTTTCATAGCTCAAAAAGAAAGCAACATCTCCTGTTCATATATCATGGAAGCAAGTAATAATTCTGAGCATAAAAATGAATTCCAGTACTCTTCTGAAAGTACCACTTCGCGATCGGGGCAATCATCATCAAGCACTCACTTGCAGGATAAACCCCGCGATCGTAAACACAAAAAACGCTCACGCTCTCCTGAAAATGATTGGAATGCTTCTTCAAAAAGTAAAGATACTTCTGACAGATTAAAGAAACAGAAAAATGATAAAATGGAAGAGATTAATGGAAATAATCAGATTAATGGAAATCAATCGTATGACGTCTCGGGCCAATCGCGACATATGGCTGCTGCTCTACAACAACAGATGGCCGCTACAATACCGCTAAACCAACCAGTTATGCACCCGCCACCATATATACAAATTTTATCCACCACCACATTTTGGATTTGCTCCCGGCGACAGTTACGTGGATGCTTCTGCAGGTAATTATGGAATGATTCCTCCTTATAACATTAGTATGATGCCAATGTCTGCTCAATGGCCTGTTAATAATGGTTTAACTATTGCAGCGAGCAGTGTAGATAGAAGTTCTAATGTTTGCGCTACTCCTGCTTCAAATGGACTGGAAATGTTGCCCAGCACAAGTTCAGCTGTGGTACCATTTCCTTATATGAGTATGGCAAGTGAAAATTATTATGGAATGGTACAACCATCGGTGGATTTAAGTTCCACTCCAGTTTTGCCACCCTCTATAACACCTAAATTTAACACTAATGGCCCTATTTACCTTTCTAATGCAGTTTTGACTCCTCCATTGCCGGGAGAAAATATAAATCGTCTCCAAAACCTGATGGATGTCGAACTGTTTATGTGGATGTTTGCCTGAAAAAATTACTCAAGATATCATAAAAGAAGCATTTGAAAGATGTGGAAAAATTTTGACAATTAGAATGAGTGACAAAAGTTTTTGTCATATAAGATTTATGGAAATGGAGACAGTTGAACAAGCTCTTCTTTTGTCTGGCTATCGAATAAAGATTGAGAATAAAGATGAACCTGCTTACAATGGAAAATTGTATGTTACTATGCTACTGCTCGTGATGATCAACATGATTTCGAATGTAGAAAAGACAAAAGGAACGCGAAGGAGGCATCGTGTACGTGGACCACCTAGTCCACCTCCAATACCTGATTTTTCAGAACGTGAAGCTACCGGCGTGAATAAAAAATTCGCAATGCTGAAACTTTTAAAGAGGGTGTTCGGGTCTTAATTACTTGGCTGGAAAGAGGAGAATGCTCTAAAAAAAATTCTGGGCCATTTTATTCTATGCTTCAAAGTTTAAATTGTCATGCAAAAAGATTAAGATACGAGAAAATAGAGGATGAAAAGGTTAAGAAAGCCAAAGAAAATTTAGATATAATAACTCGCAGCATCCAACTTGAGTTGTCTGAAATTGAGAAAGTGTTTGCAGCAGCAGTGGTACAAAAAAATTGGGATCATTTTTCAAAGAGTCAAAGAAGACATATAGAAGATTGGAAAAAAGAAATCTCAAATTTTTCAGCTGCTAATCAACTCACGTGTTGAAGAAGATATGGATTTAGATATGGATGAAAATGCAGAAGAATGTAGTAATGAAGATCAAACTGAGAATGATGAATTATATCAATTGAGAGAAAGTAATGACACTTTAAAGCAAAACTGACATAACTCAAAAGGAATGGATGATTAAAACAACTTGTAATGAGTATTATGAAGAAATTAAAAAATTAAGTCAGTTTCAGAAGAGAGTCAAAAAGTTGTAAGCTCAGAAATTCCTGTAGAAAACGAATATTATTCTGACAATACCAGAAAGATGTTTCTGTACTAATAATTCTACGCAGTGTATCCATATAAAGTTGATGCGACTGAAATGAAACTTGCTTGGTTACTCTCGTGTCAGTTTTTCTTGCATGTGCATCCTTTTGGAGCCAATATTGATTATATTTGTTCTACTACTGCTTAAAACCCACCGGGTATAACTACAGAGAGATTGAAAAGCTTTGTTAAGAAAATTTCTCCAATGTTTTCAAGAAGTATCTACTGGATAGGTTGCCACACTTGAGAAGAAATGGAAATATGTTGCTTTTGATTCCTCAGCTCCCCTAATGGTCATTAGATCCCTTATTTTTAAGTACGTATTATTTTCTCCAATTAACATTCTCGTAGCTATCAACATGATATTTAACTGAAATAGTTTGACACCAAGAATGGCTGAATATTTGACCTTTGTATTAAACAGTCTTATATATATCTATTTCCTTTCATGCAAGACAAGACTACAAACATCTTATTCAGAAGGTGGAGTTTTTAAATGAAAAATTGCAGCGCTGGATTTCTAACTAATAGTAAGTTTATTTTGTCTTTTCCTGCCACTGACCTCTTTATTGTGACCTTGCTAATGGTGAGTTTGAATGTAATGTTATTGAAGATCAATTCTGGAAATAAAGAGTTTATTCTAATTTCCAAACTTTATATTAAGCTGCTACAGTAAGTTGTACATTTTTATTTGATACTTATATAATGGTTTTAAATATTAATCCTTTTTTTTTCAGGTATTTTTTAAATATGTTGGTGCCAATTTTTTTTATATATCGGAGTGCTATGTACCAAATTGTTTATGTTCACCAAGTGGGTGATAACATTACAACATGATTATTTTAATATTTTTATTGTGTGGTAATGTGGTTGTGTCATGGGAATGACATATATTATAGTTTTTTTTTTTGGTACCTACGTATTATTGCAATCTATTTGGTGACATTATATGAAATAAAGCACCTGGTTGCCAATTCAGTGCGTACGACTCGTATAAAAAATTGGGGGTGTGAACTTGGTGAGAAATAATAGAGTTGGCGATTGTCGCAATAATAAAGTAGTAATTTTTTTCTCTGCAGTAACCCTATTAGTTTCAGATGATTTTATTAGATTTCTTTAAAAATTTCATTGCAATCATTCCTCAAGCTACTTCTCATTCAAAACAAGTTCAATATAGAGACTTTTTTGAAAAATCGCCATTTTTTTTTTTTTTTTGGCTCCAAGGAAAGCATAGGGTTGCAAAATTCCCCCTCACTCTGAAATGACAGGAAACACAGTACTTTGAATCACCTCTTTCCCCTCATGCTTAAACTCCACAAAAGTGAAGTTTTGGACTTCCATCTAATCTTGACTCCCGCCATACCACCTTTGTAGGAAAATGAATGGTAGAATTCATTTTAATCCTAGTAGGGGAAAATGTAAAAATGAGACGTGGAATATTTTTAGAAAATAGGCTAAAAGGATCAGGAGAGAAAATTGCTTCATAAATATTAAACTAAAAAGTAGTGAAAGGACAAATTTTTATAGAACTAAATGTAAATAGTATAATGATTATTTTAGCAATACTGCATTGATTCAAGAATAAAAATCTATTTTTGTGATTCATAATAGTAATGAATAAATTGTTCTATTTATCATAATTATCTCACTAAGCCTAGAAGCGAAACATATTAAAGCAAATTAACATTAAATTAAAGAAATAAAATACGATAATAAGAAAATTAACTTACTTATATAAGCCTAGAAGAGAAACTTAAAACTAAACATATATATATTAAAGCAAAGGAAAATTAAATATGAGTAGTATATCTTGTTTACATTGAATAAATTAAATATAAATAGAATTAACTTGCCTTGCAGCATTTGATGCATAAAAAATTGTCACATGACCAAAATAATCACTTGTTGGCAAGATAGATTGTGATGAAAATCTTGATTAAATTCCCCTTTTAAAGAATTTGACCTAAATCCCTCTCTGTCCAATTGATGTACCTAACAATTTCTAAAAACTTATTGAAACAATCCAAAAATTTTTTTTGCATGATTTCCCAAACATATATACAGCCACAAAAGAAATTCTAAATCTATTTTTCTGTTGCAGGTAGGGAGTTAATCTGTAATATGCTTCCAAGTGCCTTCTATGGTATTTGTGTGGCAATTCTTACTGGATTTACAAAATGAAGGCTATGATTTAATGTCACATGATCAAACCCTTCTTGTCCTAAATTTTCAAATGCCATCCATTTGTCAGAAAAATCATATTTTCAGACTCTATCCTTTCCTTTATAGTGTTGATTAGAGTCTCAGGAAATCTGTTGTGTACTGCTACTAAAAATAGCTTACCTGAGCTTCGTTCTACACTTCCAAATACCCACTGAATTTGATTCGTCAACTTCTACATAATATAGAATGACTTCAATGACAAATTGCCCCCAATCTGCAACTGTACCAGAAGTTAAATAGAAATACGCTTTGGTCTCTTTTGTTCTGGTTTCCATGATCAAATGATAAGTGAAACAAAAAATCTCATTTAATTTTAGTTTGCTGCAACTGAACCACAAGCCATGATGTATGGTTTTAGTTGAAATTCATACCTTGTTATTCCTAGAATTTCTGCAAATCCATGATTAACCATCTAAAATAGAATTTTTCTTCCCAAATTTCATCGGAACATTGCAATTGGAGTAAAAAAATTCTAATTTAATCAGAGAGAGATGAGTTTCTCACTCAAAATCTAAAAATAGTTTCTTATTCCTACATATTTCATAAACAAAAATCAAGATTAAGTACTCCCTTTTTTCCCCAAATGTGGCCCTTTTGCTGGAAAAAGAAACAGGAACTGTTTCTGAGAGAACTTTCTTATACTTGGGATAAACACTGCAAATAGTTCCATGGTTAGAGGGAACAGGTTACAATATTTAATATTATATAAAATAACAAGGTTTTTAAAATTTAAATTAACTCCTTTGTAAATTAATAATAATGTAAGAATTGATAGACAGCCTAATCAATACCTGGAATAATTTATCAATACTTAAAAATGGATGTTAATAAATAACTAAATAATATTAATAGATAATATGGATAAATGCACAAAAATAATAATAAAATATATAACCGAAGAATTAAGTCAACCTAATCAATAATTAAATAATTTATCAGTAATTAAAATAAATATTGATAAATAATATGGAATAAAAAAAAGGTAATAAAAGAATTGAAATACAATCTAATTAATAATTTTAAAAAATATAATAAACAATATTAATAAATAAATATTCTCTTTATCAATATTAAGAAGTAACAGGAAATAAGGCAGTGATTTCTTGTCCAGAAATATCTATGTCTAAACAGTCGAAAATCCAAGATGAAAAGGATGTCTTGGAGAGAATCCCATCGACCCATCCATAAAACAAAATTACTGCTGTGATTGGAAAATCCGCCGTAAAACGAAAACCCAGTGGAACCCAACCGAAAAACAAGGGAAATCAGGGTAGGCAGAATCGCCCAAAAAAGTCGGCAAAAAAACAGTCAAAAAAAGTCTGTATATGGAACTTACGCCATTTTAAGAAAAGAATATGAAGGTTGTGCTTTTTTAAATTATTGCTGCAAATAAGGTATTGTCACTTTATTTTACTTTTAAATAATGCATTTTTTTTCTTATTTAATGAAATTCATCAAAAGAACTCGTAGTTTTTGGAATATTGCAAGTGATCATCAATTATTAATTGATATTCATTATTGATTAATTTTAATATATACTGTTGTGCTATTTTATGTATAATTATTGAATACAATAATTATGTATAATAATTATGTTTTGATTATTATGAATCATAAATTGTGTTGATAGAAAAAAAGTTTTAAAGGAAAAGTTTATTTTATTTTTAAAAGCTTGTTTTTAAAAAAGTTTTTTTACTTTTAATTTATTTTTGTTTGTTCTGCTGTCAACATTCTGTATATTATACAAAAATGACACTTGATCTTATATAGCAAAATATTAGTAATACTAATAGCGAATTATTATGCACCAGTTAATTGGAAATATAACACTACTGAACAATAGATGTTGGCAATCTTTTTGAATCTTGACTCAAAAGAGTTCTTTTTGGACTAAATGCAAAGAAGAAAACATTGTATCATTTATATCCTGTTGCATGAGATATATTTTCAGTTTCCAAACAATGTAAAGCATTAGAAAATGTAAGTTTTGATATGTTTCATTATCAATTTCTGCATCAGAATCGCTATTCATTGGCTCCGACAAATCAACAACTTCCTCAACTTCAGTTGCATAGGTGGGCAGTTTGTCATCAAATATAATATAGTTTTTGAAAATATCCCCTGTGTTATGGAGTGAAATGAGACAAAAAAAGAATTTCTTGTCCTATTCAAATCTCACATGATATGTTGCATTCATGACTCATCTGCATCTGTAAAGTCTAATGATGCTCTGCAACTTTATATGTGAAAATTCGTAGTTTACAAGAAGAATCTTTTTTTCTGTTCTTGACAAAAAGTATGTCATTTGAAAAGAAGTCCAATTTTTTCTTTTTCAAGTTAATAATAAAAAAATTTCTGCTGTTGAAATAATTTAATTCAGGGTTCATTATTCGTTAAGTAGTAGTTTTTGCCTTCATTTTAATCGCAGAAAGAGAAAAGTTCGTTAAATCACAACATTCGGTAAATTGGGTCGTACTGTATTTAAATTCTTGGAATGCAAAAGATGTTTGGAGAATTCTTGTTATAAAATGTTTTAAGTCTTGCAAATGTTTCGATTTTCATAATATGTATTTTCTTAATTCCTAATATACATTTCACTCATTAAGTGGAGTTTTAAAATAATAGAAATTAAACTCATACTTTTTCTAAAACATACCACTGAGACTGTTAAGAAGTATGTCAATTTTCTGAGTTTTTAAATATTTAAAAAAAATTAGTGAAGGGATCATGCATTGCAAGTAATGTTGGCATTTTTTCTTTTTCAAACATTTGAAACTGTTCTTTTAATTGATGGCTGATGGGTGTTTATTAAAATATAAGGTAATCAGTAAAAAATTGCACTTATATTTCAGTCACAATGGTCAATGGGTCTTTTACAAAAATCGAAAGAGCACATCTATCTCAGCAGGTACAAATTTCTATTTGAATTAGGAATATTTCACCAATGAATTCTTTACAACTTAATGCTGTTTACATTATTTATTTTTTATTGTAAGTATAAAGTATTTTCTGAACAAAAATAATAGGATTATAAGAAGATAATATTTTTGAATAGGTTAAAATAAACACGTTACAGGCTAATTATAAGTACTGAAAGTGTTTATTAAATGCAAGTGTAGAGTTTTTATTAATTCAGAAATCAATATTTAAATGCATCATATATAATATACACAATATATTTTCAAAATAAAAATATCGTTTTTTTGCATTGTAGCTTTTTTGTGCCTCTACCAATTTGTCTTGGAGATATTTAGAAATCAATTTCTTTTACAAGAACATCTAGCTCATGATTGAAATTAAGGCAAGTTTATTGTTGCATAATATTTTTGTGGTAAGCTAGACATTATGTTGTAAATATACATGATTTTTTTTTTTGCTGGTGTACATTAAAATATCTTTTCTAATTCTAACTTGAACCTAATGCCTTTTTATAAGTTGAAGTTTGTTCACCTGATTTAGTGAAGATACTAAGCAGTCTAGAGAATCTTTTTCATTTTTCCTACAAATTTATTAAAAACTCCTTTTAAAACATCTTATTTCTTAAAATAAATATAGCCATGTTGTATAAAAGATAAATCTATACTTATAAAAGAAAGAGTTTGTGTGTGTGTTTCATCTGTTCCAGCCAAACTAAGTAACCCAAGAGTATAAAACTTGGCACATCAATACTATAGGTCACTATACATAACTGTGAAGAGTTTTTTTCCAAAATTTACTTTAGATTTTTTTTAAAAATTCAATTTTTAAGTGACTTTCCTACGAACTGCTGATATGACGTCAATCACATATAAGTTTGCGAAAATTAATGTTTCGAACTGTTTTTGGAGTATTGTTGCGTATTTTATTATAAATACATTAATTTAAGGTTGTATTTAGTGCTTTTTTAAAAAAAATTCTTTGTGGCAGAATTACAATTGTTTCATGAAAAAATTATCCTAAAAAGTGTTCTTTCAAAATTTTCTTTTTCGTTCTTGGCATCGCTGTACTTTTGTTTACAATTGATTAAGCGTTTGCAACTGAAGTGAATCGTGTTTTCTAATTAAGCATATTTTAGTGATGAAACTTTTATTCATAATGCTAATTGACTCTCACTGATGCAAATATTGTAAGTTTTTGGCAATATGTGCGCCCGATCGCTGAGGGTACTACTTTCCCTGATACCTAAATATTCAAGTCACTGCAGTCAAAGTGGCACTTTTTTCACCAAAATTTGAATGTTTTTTTTTTTCCATATAAAACACATAAGAATCAGTTATTTTGATATTGTGGTGCAAATTTTGTTGTGGTGACGCCTTTATATAACCTTTTCCATCTATTGGCAAATTCCATGTTTTTCCATTGTAACTAAAGAAAACAGCAATTCAAACTAATTGGGATTAACTGATTGTGTGTCAATATTGTGATTTAAGTTAGAATTTCTATCTATGTATAAGATTTTATGACACGCTTCTTTTGTTCTGAGTTGCTTATGGTAGTTTCATCAAAATCAAGCCTTAATTTATGTATTTAAAGTAGCTTTTTGGTTTGAATTAATATTATAATTTCTACTGTATGTCAGGTTACTTTTATATTTGTTTTTATTTCTTTCTCAATTTTAAATATTTAAGATTTTTTGTTGTGTTTTTTGTTGTTCAAAACTGTTTATGACAATTTTATCAAAATTAGGGCTTACTTTTTCTGTTTTATACCTTTTAATTTAAATTAATATTTTAATTTCTATTTTGGTGTCACAGTTTTATATTTTCTGAACTATCCTTTTCTTGCTTATCATTGTAGATACTGTAATTATGTGATACAAAGACTCAAAAGTCAGTTTTTCAGCCAAACAATAATTTGTGAGGCTTTTTGTAAACAGTATCTTAGATCATGATTACCTATTCATGACACAAATATCAAAGAGGTTTTTTTTACAATCAATGAAACTACGCCTTCACTTCTTGCCTCCTTTTATTCTCATGCCATGTCCATTTGTTCGAGAGAAAAAAATTATTAATAAACACTATAGATGATATTAAATGCTCATCAGGATAAGTTTTCTTCTGACAATCTGTTCTTCATGCTGATTGTATATATACACAAGCATTTTTTACATTTAAAGGTTGCATGTTTTACATGTCTGACATTTTCTGTCATTGAAAATAAAGATTATTGCTATTCTTCCTTCATTGGCATATTCATTGTAGAAGAATATTGTTTAAAGTATAACAGAAAGGAAATGACACTAAATTCAAACTAATTGCTATTAACACATTGTATTTTTGTGAAGATATAATGCTTCCTATTAGAGAAACCAGAATATATAATGTTTTTTTTTGCATGTCACTGTTTTGGCCTTATGTTGTCTATGACTGATAAGAACTCATCTTCGTTTTAAATATAAAAAAATAATCGGAAATTTTTTTTAACAAAAAGCTATTTGCTGAAACTGTGATGAGGTGCACCTTGAAACAATATTCACATATTTTCTTTTGGCTTCCTTTGAATTCAATGTTGACCAGATTTTTCATTATGATTTAACTTTGCTTCTTACAATCTTGCAAATTAGAGAACTGTGTCATTTGTGATAAAAAAAAATATGCTTGCACTGAAAAAAGATGCACCTTGAAAAGATTTTTTCATATTTCACTCTAGATTTCTTTAAAATTTATTGTTGATGTGATTTTACGTTTCATGTCATGTTTCAACATTGCTTCTGAAAATCTGTTCCTCACATAGTTCCTTGGAGATCATATGCATATTTTGTTATCATACTGCCCATATATGATATACATATTTCAATTATCACTATAGTTATTTATCATTGTATGTACTCATTCTTTTGCTCTTTGCAATCAAATTATAATTTTCAATAGAAATATTACAAAAAAAATTGTTTCTATAATTAATTTTTAACATGTTTTATTATTTGTTTCATTCAGTACTGTTGCTGGTTTTGGACCATTTCAACTGGGACCTATTTTGTCTGTTTTAGGTAGATTTTGATTTTAGCTCATACTAATTAAATTTGTTTAGTATTGAATTACATCCAATATTCTATATTAAATATATTACAGAGATGTTGGATGGTATTGCACCCATAGCTCATATAATACCAATTTAATTTTTTTTCCAGTTAAAGGCTTCCTAGCATTTCTGGATTTTTATTCTTCATTCAATTTTTTTAAGCATCCATTTTTCTTGCCTCGCACATTAGCACCATCTGCAATACAAGATGTTGTATTTTTCATTGTGTCATAATTGACATTTAAGTAATTGTTTTCTTATTTATGTATGTCTTTGGAGATAGCTGTGTTCTCCAGTGACTTATAAATAATTTTTCTGCTGAAAAAATTACCTTTATCAATTATATCTTTTGTTCACTTTTAGTACAGCTTTATAATCTTTCAAGGTTTAATTGTCTATTTTCATTAAGATTTTTTGTTTGTTTTTGTTTTCAATTTTTAACAAGTTGTATTTCAATATCTTTTTATTTAATTCTTCTTCTGGTAGTATTATTACTGAGTGACATAGCTTTCAGATCCTTGGCATCTTTTAGAAATTATTTAAAGAAATACTGGTATTGATGGTTTGACTAATTTTCTTTTGATTTTTACTGATGTGGTGATGAGTTAGGAAATTTCACAACTAGCCACACAGTAGGATTCAGTTGTAGTATAAGCTATAAAAAGAGACTAAAAGTTCTTTGTTTTTCAAAATTTGTCTTTAAAGTTTGAAAATAATTTAAATTTGATTTTACTTAACCACTCTATTTTATCCTCAAATACTTTTCTATATCGCCTTGTTTTATGTGTGATTAGTTAAAAATTGGCATAATAGTCAAAAGGAAACCATTCATTAGACACCAGATATATAAAATAAGTATTTCAGATTATCAATAAAGATGTGTGTGTACGTACTGTACTACTTATTTTATTCTATAGCTTAGAAGAAGTATAATGTAAATTGAGAACTAAAAATTGACTATGTGTTATAATGAAATTAATTAGGTTTAACTTGTAAAAATTATACTGGTTTAAATCTAAAAACTAAAATATTATTGTATCATTTGTGTGCTACTGTTCTACTTTCACTGTTTAACTGCCAACAATATCTTATGCAATTTATGCCCCATTGGTACCCACCCTAATTGGTCCCTCATTCCAACTGGTATGTTGGAAGAAAAGGAGTCACACTCTTTATAATATATAAAAATATTTATACAAAGAGAAATTTAAAGATATAAAGTTCATGATACAGAGTTGAAAAATGAGAAAAAGTTCTTTCTTTTTGTTTTATAGATCATTTGAAACATAGTTGAACACATAAACTAACATCTCTATTTTGCGCACTGGTGATGGGATTTGTGCAGACTTTTTTCCCGTCTGAGTACAATACACATTTCCTAGTTGTTTTTTTTAAAGCAGTTGAGGATACTAAATTTAGAAAGTGTCTAGCAGTACTTCATAAAGGATGGTCATCTTTTAGTTTTTATAATTGGATAGATTCTGATACACAAACAAAGAACTTCAAAATAATGTGTTCTATTGGTTTCATACAGATATCATAATCATCAGATTTGGTAGTTGCTTTCTTTGAAGGGAAAAAGTGGTTCAGATAGTCATAAAAGAAGGAAAGATCCTTGTTTAACTCCTGTATTTGTCTGACGTGAGCAAAAATTACCAGCAAATTTGCACATGCCCGTGTCTCATATGGGTGATCTTGTATAATGCCCATCTGAGATCCCTTCCAGTTAAAATACCCCACCTATGTCTACCTTTACCCCCCCCCCCATATCTGAAATTGCAAAAAATAAGTTACACTGTACCTATATATTCATTTTCTGTATAAAAAAAACTTGGTCATTTTTTTTTACCATTTTTTCATAAAATTCTTGCTTAAAGGGGTTTTTTAATACCTCTTTTCAGATTTTCGAGTAACAAACATGAGCCCAGTTAGCTCTCTCAACTCTATTCGCATCATGTATTCCATTACCACAGTTGGTTTATATCAATTTTTTGCAGTTTGCTTTATGTATGGAGGGATAGATTTCTATTGCATTATCTCAAAACAGTAATCTTATGGAGGAAGTGACAGTTTTTATTTTTCTGTTTCAGAAGCTATAATAGAAATTTTCTGGTAGATAATGCTGATTAGCATGAAATATTCCATATCTTTTTTATATTATGTCAAGAAAAGGCTGCATAGGCTATTTCTCTGCAAGCAGCCCAATACAAACTAGCCTTTGCAGAAAAGTTGTCAGAAGATAAAAAATTAAAATTTGTGTTGGCCAGAGAAGCACAAACTGTCAGGTAATTAAAATCCATAACCTCTCCTTTAAGACACAGAGGGCAGTCAGGAGTGTTTTTCACACCAATTTGTTGTACATGTTCCTAAAGGTAATCATGACCTGTAAGAATTTTGAAAATTGCAGAAAAAATTTGTCTAAGAAGATTCATTGCTACTGGATTATGGAGCAGGGACTCCCAAATCTTTCCCTTAACATCATTCTCTTAAGTTCTATGAAAAGATTTTTCTATGGATCTGGAGATAATTGAAAAAGGCTGGCTGCACAACAAGCCACCAGAAGGCTGTGGGATATTGCAGCCATGCTTTGTCAGTGAGTCTGCCCTTTTGTTGCCTGGCATGCCGCAATAGCTGGAAGACAGTGTCCAATCAGCACAGTTGAGTTCATAAATTTTTTGCCACACTTTCTCCACCTCTATTGAGTCACTATTGCTTAAGTAGCAGAAAATAAAAATTGCTGACTGAGAATCCACAAAGAAAATAGCTTGTCTATGAGAGGTAGGTAAAATGGTTAGATGGCATATTGCTTGTCTCACAGCCTCTTTCTCTGCACCAAAGTTTGTAGCACCTAAGCCTACTGCAAAAGAGCCTTCAAAAATGTTTTCACAATAGGCGCCATCCCCAGCTGAGCCGTCAGTATAAACGTGGAGCCACATATTCTTTGGGTATAAAGTCATAATGGTTTTAAGAAGGTTGGCACAAAGGGCAGCAGGAAGGGCATCAGTCTTTTTCTCTTAAAATTCAGTTAATAAATTTAAATTTGGAAGGCTGGGTAGGAGGAAAACTAAGGATAAGAGGCAGGCAAGGAATATTCAGCTTTATGTGTTGAACTTATTCAGTATGTCCTCAGATCTTGAATAGAAGGAACAGTGTGATTTAGTTTTTTTTTATAAATGTATTAATTCTGGTTACAGAATTTGTTAGTAATTACTTTGTAACTTTTTTCCAAATATAAGTTAGTGAGTTTACTAATGATTTTGTAACAAGTACGCATTTTCCATAATTTTTATTGAATCTTGTACTCTTTCTATGCATACTAATATTATAAATATACATGACACAGCTTCAGGAAGTATGAAGAATCTTATTCCAAAGCATGCTCTTTTCATAGATAAATATTAAAATCATGATAGTTTGCTTTTTAAAAGCATCAAAACTTTTACCAATGGTTAAATCTCTTTCAACAGTAGATATGCTTGTAAGTGTTTTCATTATATCTGAAAAAGATGGTCAAGTGTATCACTAACAGCAAAATGTAGAAACTTCATAATCAACTAGAAAATGATTTTGAATCATACTTTCCCCCAAAAAATGAACTCTCTATACTTATTCATTAACCAGTTGAGTGCATTATCAAGCTTTATGCTTAGCCCTTGTGAAATAAATAAACCTTTAAAACATACATTTCAACTGAATCCATGGAAATCTCAAACTCAATCCTTGAGGGGGTTTTTTCTTGCAATTCTGACATATATTTCTCTGCAAAGGTATTTTTCTCAATATGAAGTACTGAATGTTTGAAAAAATTAAATTAAAAACAGACATGGAACAAGAGTGTGCTATTCTTGCTTTTATTTTTTGTTGACCTAAAAATAGGAAATGGGGAAACTGCAATGGCAAATTTTTCGCATCGAGGTGTACCCAATTTCATGCATCTTGAACGAAGTTGTGTGCACTATCAAAATTTTCAACAGGTAATACATCAGAATATGACCACACAGATCATGAAAAGAAAAAATACCTTATGTAACAATACAGTAATGATGAAAAAAATGACCCTTTCCATGCATGATGACAACTTTCAATTTTTATTTTTTCGTGGACCTCCTTTCATTTTTCTTGAGAAATTAGATGATTCAGGCAAATTGTCAATTTGTACCAATTTAAAGCAGAGAACTTACCGTAAAATCTGGCATACAAGGCACACCTATGCTTTGTGACTGATCTATATGCATCCTTCTGCTAACCCTCTTGGGAAATCTTTGGGTTATCAATTACAACCAACCCTTTTGGGAGAAGAAACCATGATATGCAGATTAGGTAAGTTATATCTTTATATATAAAATATACGTGTCACAGTGTTTGTCCGCGATGGACTCCGAAACTACTCAACCGATCATAATATAATTTTTTTGCATACGGTGTGTCATTTTGTCCAACTTAAAACATAGGATGGTTTTTATTTCAATTAATCATGCCATAATTTTTTTATTGCGGGAAATGTGAAGAATCCGGAAAAAACGTTGCCAGATTCTTGTAAGGGATGCTCATGTGTCTGTGGAAGCAGATATTACAACAGAGGGTGAAAGTTTTCGGCACTCTCGCTGTTATTTAAACAACCAATCTGATTTTTGTTTTTTATATCAGACAAAAATAATTACGGAATCGAAAAGATCATTTCTTTCGCCTCTGATACAGTATAATTTTTCTTGCACAATAAGGATGTTTTCTATTTTTTAAGTTTTTTTTTAAAATATCAGTTAAAACTGATGCATTTTTATGAAATTTTTTTTCAAAATCGTTGCGTATGAATTTATTTTGTGTTTTTAAAACGACATTTTTTACTAAATAATGCCATGCTTTTTTCTTTTTGAATCAGTCATTTAAAAAATAAAATGCCGATAACTTTTTTTCTACAATTTTTTAAAAAAATACTCAAAATTTTAACTCAACATTAATTAACTTCATCACTTATTAAAATTATCGTACGAAATTTTTTTTACGTTTTTAGAATAATGTTATCCAATTTCTGTGCGAAGATTGAAAAAATTGCTTACAAATTAGAGATTTTAAAATTTTTTTGTGATTTTCGTAAAATACCTTTTTTGCGAGAAATAATTTAAACAGTCTTTTTTTTACATTTTTTATTTTAAAGTACTTTGTTTTTGCAATTAATGTGTGAAATTTCAAAACATTAATGTGAAAGTTAAGCCCTCTAAAAAAATGAAAACTTTAAAAAAAATTCTCAATTGCGTCAAGGTCACTTTGCGTTAGCTTTCTGCTTGAGAGACAGAAAAGGTTGAGATAGTTTTGAGTCTTTCGCTGTGTAGTAAAAAGGGGAATTCCCTCATAACATGGGATGCTCATTCATATAACGCATCACAACCGTTAGTGTTTTTTATTCTTAAAGATTGATTTATTGTAGAACAGTAGAATATAAGAAAAAAATATTAGGAAATATTCTTAAATATATTTTTATCTCATAGTATTATTTTCTTTTTGAATTTTATACTGTGAAATAATTAAATAAAAATTATTTTTAAAACTTTTAGTATCAGTGATTTAAAAAATAAAAAGCCAAAAACTTTTTTGAACAAACTTTAATAAAATACTTAATAATTAATAATTTCTTCTTTTATAAAGATAATTGCATGAAATTTTTACCCTGTGTGTCGAACATTTCAAAAATCCTCACAATTTTACTTCAAGGTTTAAAATAGTAGTGAAATTTTGTGATTTGAAAAATTTCTACTTTTCTGTCTTTTTTTCAACATACAACTATTTTTAAAAAGGCTATATTTTCGTTTCCAGAACTAAAAGTTGCAACGAAAGATTTGAAAAGTGAGTGAGTGATTTATAAATTCACTCTGTTCGCCTATTCGAGGGTTTTTGGCAACGGACCTTGAAATTTTCAACCATGGTCAAGTGACGAGGACGACACCTGAGCTTTCACTCATCTCTCCTAATTACCACACCACACCAACGCAAGAAAAAATTTCGAAAAAGGGAGCTTTAATGACAGTTAAAGAAATCACTCACATCGCGCGCACACATATAAGTGCTATCGTCCTGAGGGGAACAGGAAATTCCCATGGGGATTAAGTTATTCACTCGGTAAAAGCCCGTGCAACGCCGGGCTAAGCGAAGAGGAAAGAAACCAAGATGTAAAAGTAATTTCGAAAAATTATATTGGAAGTTCTAATTTTGTGAAGAGAAGGGAAAATGTTAAATGAGAAAACCATTGATGTGCACTCATGGGTCTTGCACTCACATCGTACGCTTCACACCCACACAAAAGTGCTGGCGTCAGAAAGAAAGAAGGAAATTAACATGGGTATTAAGTTATACCCTCGGTAAAAGCCAGCCGGGTCAGCTAGTATATTATAAGTTTGCTAGCTAGTGAGAGTAAGATAGAGAATAGATGATTAGACGTAGTTGCCTGGGGATTGAAATATTAAGCAGTTGAGGGTAAGGAAAGATATCAACCAATCAGTTATTAGATATATTGATAACGTGTTTTGTGCGTTAAAGAGATTTAAGTGACGAATGGTCGCATAGCTACAGTGTAAATCGAATGTTAGAGTAATGGATTGATCCATAAAAGGTAGATCAGTTCATTAGAAGTCTTTTCAGAATTTGCGACTCTCGTTGCAAAATTTCCTCGACTCTGTAGGAAAATCTTATCCTATTTGATTAATTAAATTGTGTCTGATAATTTGTGTGCTGCTGCACCTCTAGCCGGGTCCGAGAGTAAGTCTAGAGTTTTACGTCTTTCAAGCTTCAATTTTTCATTTTAGTAATAATTCTGTGTATATGTGAAGTGATTATTGAAATTCCTCTCAGAATACCAGATCAAATATATTGGTAAGTTTGGACTTGATTAGTGGAAGACAATGAACTTAATTGTTTCACATATCATATGGATCAGTTGTAACAACATTTAGCCATATGTTATACAGAACTTAATAAATGCACAATCTGGCAGAATTTTTATGTATGGTAAATTTTGATTTTT
>BMAO01025926.1:0-26253 GCA_019973975.1 Trichonephila clavata | reverse complement strand
CAAACATCCACGCCCGAAGATCGAAGCCAAAAAACTGTCAAATATTCCACGAAAAAGTAGACGCAGAAATGCGAGGAAACGACAACGCGGAAAATCGATTGAAACGTTTAGGGATACGGCCACAAATATAAGCCAATAAACATATTTTTTGTATGCATATATATATAACAAAAACAACAAAAAATATACTTAACATTAAGTAATTTACAACAAAGAAAAAAAAATAAAACTAATAAAATACTAAAAATTCTTGAAACAACAAAACCTAAAAAACGTACTCAATAATCTTCTCGGTTACCACAAATGGCGCGCTTAGCAATCTCGGAAAATTTAAGTCGCTCCAACCAGTGGCCCTTTCTGCATTTGAGTCATTGGCGAAGAATTTGAAAAGGGGCGCCAAAGTGGACCCATTGCAACGGAAAGAGGATCGTTGAAAAATTGCATTTAAACTGAAGAGTACAAGAAATTATAAGAGAAGTGAAAGTTTTCAATAAAAAAAACCCACATAAACTCGTAATTATTAGAATGATCAAAATTTCGCAGAATCCTAAAAAAAATTATCTACGCATTCCGATTCTTAGAAAACAGACACATACCTCTTTCACAATGCTTCCAGCTGCAAAGGAATTCACTGTTGAAACTCCAATGAACCTTTCCGGCATATCCATTCCGATTCCACTTTCTGGGCATTATCCATTGCAAACTTCTCGAACAAAACTTTCCGTTTCAATAAGAAAACCATAGCTCTCGAAACTCTCCTGTAAAAATAAGACATAGTTAAAGAGCGTTCCGGACTTTATACAAATACTTTAAATCAAATAATTAACAAAAAAAAAAATTATAAGAATCCTAATAACGAATAAGTGCACCGACAGAGTTCACAGGCGAAAATCTCAAGAATGGAACGAAGATTCGATACCCAGAGAAAGGTGACTATCAGAGAACGTTCCAAAATGTTCTTCGTGGGATTGAAAACGAACCCAATAATTCTCCACGGAAAAGGAAGACCGGATCCCTAAAAGCCGCCAAATGAAACGGTCTTTACAGTTTCTTTCGATTTCACGGTACGTTTTATGGTATAATGCCAAAGTTAATCGAAAGCAAAAAATAAAAGTGGAGAATCTCTCAATGCTAGAACACACAAATACATTATCGGTAATTTTTAAATTTGAAATCGTATCTTACTCACATAAACATATTCATAATACTTATCTAGACTGCTTTTTACCGTTACTAAAATGAATTAAGTATAAAAATTTATTAAATAATTTTTTTAAAAACACTTATCATTTTAACTTCTTATTTTCAAAAAAATTATACACTCAGATTTTTAGAGAAAAGTCACGTACCTCTTCACACACACACAATGCTCTGCTTTTTCTCTTTCCCTCTGCTCCAATTCCAGAGGTATGAAAAAATCCAAAATAGTAATACTTCCGATGTGTATCTTCTCCGAGGAACGGTCGGCAAAACCCTACAAAACAATTTACTGTGTAGAAAATATTCAAAACAATGAATGCACTCAAAACACTTTACATTACTGAAATGTCTCCAAGCACACACAACAAACGATTTTTTTAAAAAAATATTTTACGAAACTCATCTCACGAAGAAAACGAAATTTTTCCCAAGAAATATTTGAATAAAATGTACCTTAAAGAGACGCTTCTCTTCCAAAGTGTTATTGGTATTTCGAAAAGTACTTACGTTCGTAAGTTCGGTGGCTGAACTATCCACGGATCTCTGCGTTGCTAGCATAAAAGTAACTTGAAGACAATTCAAAATTCTTACCAGAACTCATTGATGATGGCACAAGAACGATTTCCGAAAAATTTACTCACCTTTGGCTTCATTCCGCAACAAGTGAAAGCGCGCGCGACAGCCATTCCTTTTGAAAACTTCGTGATCACTCACTGACTTCGAACAACGCTATACGCATCTAAAGTTATACTGCTTACTGCGCAGCTTGAAACGGAAGAATCAGCTGCTGTGTCAGCACAAATTCAAATTTATACTGGAAAATTGTAGATAATTTTCGCGGTTAAACTAGATGAACAACGGCTCGTCTATAACATTTCTTGTGGGAGGGCAAAGATAAAATGTTCGAACTGGGTCTCCTCCAATCGGAGAACAGCAGGGCGTCAATAGCACTTCGAAATCCATATCTCCTCCATCCTGACTGCTGGAGGCAGCTTCCCGATTGGCCGATCCCAGATTCAACGTAAAGTCCTTAAAAAGGTGCCTTTTTGAGGCAATTCTCAATCAGAAAGAACGGGCTACAAAGTCTCCCCAAAGTTCTCCCATGATAGGAGTTCAAGCTTTCCTGTGGGAGGCAGGCAACGCATGAACTACTCAACCATTCAAAGAACGGGCTTGGATGTCATGGAGATGTGACGTCATTTTCTCTTCGTCTCCTTCGAAAACGAAACTTAACGAAACAGAGTGATATCCCACTCACCCAGCCACCAGCGCTGCTGCATTGCACTCAATGTGGACTGCTTCAATGAAATTTCAACTAATTGATCTTTTTTCAACTAATTAAGATAAGTGGATAATGCAGCTTTTTCTAAGGTTCAAAGTAAATGTGTTACCGAGTTTAAATTTCGTTCGTGCGTCAAACGTTTCTCTTACTTCCAAAAACCAAATCAGTTACAATGTGTTTCGGTTTGCTGACCTAACAGTGAGTGGCACAGAAATCATGATACATTTTTAAATTTGATATTTTTTTCCCTTTTAATTATTTAACTTTGTGTTTTATTTGATAAATTTAAAGTAATTTCTAGAGTATACATTCTAAAGAAACAAATCATGTTGTTGTCATGTTATCGAAGTATTAACAATGACTCAAATCTGTCGATGCTTTCATTCCTTCAAAAAGAAATTTGTCTTAAAATTTTTTCAAAGAAATTTTTCTGCCAATTATTACTGTGATTTTTTGCTTTAAAAAAAATTCTTAAATATCAAAACAACATTTGGGGCTTTTAAAATTTTTTAAAAAGATTATCAAATTATAACTTAGGTAAATAAACATTGTGTTAAAACTATACAAAATTCTTGCTTTTTAGACCTCTAATAATAAAAGTAAAATCTTTCGTAAAGTATAAATTTCTTTGTCTTATTTAAATACCAAAAGGAGAAAAAAAAAACATATCATTATATATAAAAAAAATTTTGCGATCAAAATTGTTGTTACAGAACATAGAAATTTTTCTTGCAACATTATTACCTCATAAAACGTAAAAGCTAGAAATTATTATATAATGTTAGAAACTATTTCTTTTTATAAGAAAATTATATCAACAAAAGAGTATTAGCCTCACATCAAACAGCAAATGAAACAAGTTCCCTGCTTATCGTACTTAAACTCAATGAGAATTTAGGACTATACACAATGTTACACGAAAATGGAAGACGATAAATCTTTGTTTTACTTAATTATATAGTGAAGCATGGAACATTCTTAAAAAAAAAAGAAAGAAATAGAGCATTTAAATCATTGGAAGACGTTACGTGTGTTACATGTTTTCATTTAATGAGCAATAAAAAGAAAATCTGTATAAACAGAAAATAAAATAAATTCCTGAATTGTTCCTTTATTTCGCTTAAAAACGTGTGTAATATCTCAATTTCCAAGAAAATAAAATATATATATATTTCCACTACAGTGTTGCAAATAATTTGTTTTTAATTTGCAGAAATAAAATAAATTAGAACTCTGTGCTTTATTTTTTTGATCATGTTTGAAGCTAATTCTTGTTACCTTTTTTTTCCTCGAAGGAAACTATCTTTCGAGTCATTACTCAAATTAGAGTTATTAATTCTTCATTATAGCACAAGTTCATCAATCTAGTAACTAAAAAAATACATTCGAATCCATATTAAGAATCGGAAAATAATTAGAGGGTTCCAGGAAAATTACATGTTTGGTTCGTTGATTCGTGCTGCCATCTATTATGAACTTCTAAAAACAAATGAAATATTGATTGAAAAAAAAACAATTTCTTAAAAAAATATACCTAATTAAAAGTGCATAATGGTCAAGCTTGATTTGTGCTGCCATCTATTAAGAGGTTTCAAAAACAAATGAAATATTGATCGAAAAAAAAACAATTTCTTTTAAATATACCCAATTAAGTGCATTATTGTCTTGTTTGATTCGTGCTGCCATCTATTAAGGATTTTCCAAAAAACAATTGAAATACCATTGATTGTAAAAAAGACAATTTTTTAGAGAAATATACCTACTTAAGTGAATTATGGTTCTGTATTCGTTTTGAGATATATTCTGAATACAAAATATTCAGTTTATGTGAAAGAATACAAGAAACTATGTAAATTTGAGCAAAGTCTCAGTGTCGAAAATGTTGACATGCTTCGCATATTTATAAAAATCTCGTGGAAAAGCGAAGTTGCATCTTAATTGAAAACACCTTCCTAAGCTGATCTCTGCCCAGCAAAAGTAACACATTTTTACAAATTTTGTGTAATGAACTCTTAAAATAGTGTAAATAGTTTATATCTGGATGGGAAAACGATAATATTACTTTCTGTGGTATTTATCTTATGTTAAAATTTTAATACATTCATAAGCAACGCCGTTCCGTACATTATAATGGCGTTACAATGGAAACACAGAGAAATGTTTGCGATAGAGTCAAGTTGGCATCATTTTGAGCGACTATGTTGGCAACTTGGTGATTGATTGAATGGTACAGAGGTTGATATGCTGTAGCGCTGCCTGGTGGGGAGCAGAAACAAAAAAGATAGCACAAAAACCTTCTCCACAAACAATTACTTCATTAACCTCACTAAATGATTTATTTTAGATCTCTCATACTTACGGTCTACACAAAAATTAGAATCCTCTTGGATATTTTTTTAAATTACACCCCCCCCCTCCACTTTTTAATAGAATGACAAACGATATGATCAACAGTCACTATAGATGAATGCTCAAAACTCAAAATAAGAGTAATAATCAGTGAACCCAATCAGTGAATAAACAAATAAAAACAAAAAAAATTCTTAAAAATCTATAAAAATTTGTGATTCAACACAGTATCAACGAAAATTGCATAAATAGTTGGTTTGATACAGTTTCCCTTTAAGAAATTTCTTGCTCGACTGCAAGAAGTATTATCCATTTTATCCATTCTTCCTTCCTTTTTGCTCAATTTTTAAACTATAAAAACAATTTTTACTGCAAATAGAGCATCTAATATAAATATAAATTTTGCCATTCATTAAATCAGACAATCTTAAATGTTTTATATGAAGAAAAAAAAAAAACAATCAGTCAAATCTTGGTGGAAAAAAGTGCCACTTTGGCTGCGGTGACTCTAATACTTAAGTATCAGGAAAAGCAGTAACCTTTTTTCTTTTTCAATGGAAGGAAATGTTGGTACTTATGTTTTATCGCACCAATGCCTACATTCAAAATACTGCCAAGTTAGCAACATAGATTTCGTATGTTTTGTACGGGCTAAATTGTGACAACCATGTGCTTCGTTTCATGTAATATCGCCAACAGGTTGCGTTAATATTTAAGAAGCGAAATATCATAGGAAGATTTTTTAGTTCATACGTATTATTTCAACAATTGCCAACTCTATTAATAACTCGCCAAGTTGGCAACAGCGATTTCCTATGTGTTGTCTGCTCTGAATTGGCAACCATGTTCTTCGTTTCATATAAGGCCACCAATAGGTTGAGATAATAAATAAGTACCGAATTTTTTGACCAAATGGTCATGCTATGCAGTTGGAAGTAAGCAAGAAGTACAGTTCAAATGTACTACGCTATACTTATCAGTGACGTAATGTATACTCCCGCATCATGGGGAGGGGGGAAGGGTTCTAGGGGCCCAAAGCCTGACTGATACCAAGTTGCAATCTTTTGTAAGATCTGATTTGGGGCCCAAAACCTAACTTTGCAGGAGGGCCCAAATGTTCTCCGTTACACCACTCATACTTATTAATGGGCTGTCAGCCTTCTGTATATTTCGTATAATACTAAGTAAAATTAATATTTAGAACATTTTTTTTTATATTTTCACAGAATTTAAAATTAAAAAGGATATAAGTTTTCCATAATATTAAAGGAGTTATCCTGTTAAAATGACTCAATTAAAATTCCATTTCAATAAAAATCAGGATATATTACTCATAGAACAAGAACTGATTGAATTATTAACAGATTCTGTGTTAAAATGCAGGCATGAATTAGATGATCTTGAGTTTAGGTTAGAAATTTACACATAATATCTTCAAATTTCAGTAAAAGCTGTAAAAGGTCTTCGGTATAACATATTTGTGTGAAAAGTCTTTAACATCAGTCAGAACAAAAACATAACCCAGAAATAAATTGGATGATTTCCATGAAAAAATACACACACCACGTTTACAGAAAACAGAAGAATAAAACTTTAATTTTTTGTCCAAAACAACCTTGGTCTTTGTTATCCAGCTTCAAACTAAACATTTGGTTTCATTCCTAATTCCTTATATTTCTAAAAAAAAATTCTGCAAGAAAATTTTTTTAAAAGTAATATTTATAGATAAATATTAATTAGTTAAAAAATTCATAATGCAATTTAAATTTAAAATAAATTGAAAACAAATCGATTGGTATTTTTCACTTTAACAAATATGCACGAATTAAATAAATATACAAATTAACACAAATACTTGGATTACTTTACGATATTAATAAAATTTGAACATATCAAATATTCTGCTCTTTATTACATTTCATGTGTTTATCACATCAGTTCATATAAATAATAGTTGGCCATGTACAAGATCAAAATAAATAACTTAGACAAAGGCTTAGTTAAAATTATTATTTCAATTAGTAAATCATCTAAATCACAAAATGTACAACATATTACATTTATTTTTTTTAGCACAACTGATTCCATGTACACCTGAAATTTTAAAATTTGTCTTCAATTGTATTTGGATAGTTTTGCTTTCTATGTTACATGATTACACTATGCAACACAAAAAACAATTTAATTCGTACAACAAATAGTCGTGTAAAATAACAGAAACAGGTTATTTTTTTGAATTAATGTATGCCTAATAAATACAAATATAAGGGATTGTGTAAATAATATAAATAAAATTAGTCGAAAACTATTTCATATTGTTGCAAAAACTATCGCCAAAATTGCTACCAAGGTTACCATAAATAAGAATCGAGCAATGTTTGTAACAAAATACATGGAGTTATTTCGAAAAAGCGCAATAAAATTAGAATAGTATCATTTTAATACTAATCTGTAATAAAATGCTTACTACAAATCGCAGATTTAGGATTTGCTTTCCAATTTTTTCGTTGCAAAGCAGCCTCCCATTGCAGCCTTCTAGATGGACTTGCAGGATAGTGGTACATTTTAACTGTAGATATCAAATTTGTGCCGCTTTCAGGCTGCATCCAAATGCGGAACAGTCAGTTTCCAGGTTGCTGTTTCTTGGGCTGCTCATTTGAAATTGATAAAAAAATTTTCTAGCGAAATTAAAACTGCTTCCGCCCACAAACGTATACAAACCAAGGTTATTTTGCTGAAACCGGAAGAAGATGAGGGTTCCAATGACTGCAGAGCCATCATAGTAAGCTTTACGATAGAACTTGTCCATAATCAATGCAGATTGTTAATCCAAAAGTTCTTGCTGTTTCCTTCGTGTAAAATGTTTATAGAAACAAATTTCTTTAATGTTTATGTTTTGCGAAGTAAATTAAACTTTAATGTTTAAAGAAAACTTCCGCTTCAAATTTTTTGTAAACTTCTATTTCCTAACTAAAAAGCATCTCTCGTATTCTCGAAATGATTAAGTACTTTACTGAATTTTGTGTTCAATTGTATTTATTTATAGTGTGTTGATTTATTGTATAACATCGCGATTTTGAAATAAACATTACAACAGAATAATATTTTGACTATATTATTTTCAACTTTTCTTTATTTTTTAGCTTAAGTTTTCAAAAACTAATAATAAAAAGAAGGTGACTTAAGAGTTATGTGTAGCTCTTGAGTGTCACTGAATGGGGGGGGGGGGTTGCGTACCCCTGTCCACCTCACGGAGGATCATCCTCCATTGTACAGAATATAAAACTATTAATACTCATTGCTCAAATTATAAAACTGTAATTTACCTGTATTACGTAGTTCTATTTTTTTAAATGCATTGTAAGAAGGTAAACAATAAATTTAGTTTTCACCAAATTTGTAATCCATCGTCACGTTTAACCATTTTTACACGTTCAAAGCCTCACCACCATCATACATGTAAATTTGTCCAAAGTGTGGCCTTGCTTCATTCTGTTCATTCTTGCTTTTATTAATTATACCTTATGCAGAAATAAATTTATTGCAGCATCATAAAACACTTTTCTTTATGTATATAAATATAAAAAAAATTATGCACGAGTAAACATCAAAAATTTGTAAAATAATTTAAAAAAATAAATATATTGAAGACCTATTATACTAACAGGGAATTTTTGGAATTTAGAATGTGAAAATGATCCAAAATGGTTTTAAGTAATCCTTCCTTTCTTCTTGAAAAACTATTTATATATATATAAAAAAATGTTTTAGTCAGCGTTAGGCTTAGAGTTGTTCATAGATCACAGTCAACTTAAAACAACAACAACAATAGTATTATATGTATTAAGATTTATTAGTGTATCAAAAAAGATAAAAACATGATTAAAAATTAATTGGTTGATATATATGTATTTCAGGATTTAAAACAAACATAAACATTATCATGTTATATGTGTGTAATCAGAGTATAAGTTTTCATAAAAAAAAGTCCGTATTAATGACAAACTTTTTTATGATGAAATATAATGCATAATGTCAAATAGCGCGTAACAAATAAATTGTGTCATGTACATTATCAAGGAAATATCGTCTATTTTTGTAAATAGGTATAAAAATGAAATGGTTAAGGGGGAAAAAAAGATATATATATATGCTCGACTCTGAAATATTAACATATTTCACTAAACTTGTGATGAACAAAATTTAGCTTTCTTTTTAAATTTTATAATGCAGAAATTTGTATGTATTTATATAATTCTCATAACTAGAAAGAAATACAATACTTTTCAATTCAAACAGAAAAAAAAATTACAAAGTTTTAATTCCTCTTTTGTTTCAATGATATTTATTTAGAAATACTGTGGTATCATTTTTTATTACCAAAACCCCGTGCCCAACATATTCAAATCTGCAATCAAAAATATTTATTCTATAATCAAACAATTAATGTCAGATATTTTTCAAAATAAGTTCTTGAAGTTCGCATTCTTAATTTAGGAACGAAATTTTTTTTTATTTGTGTGCAGTCGAATGAAGACATCTCATCCAGCACATTCTGACTGGTATTCTAGCTTCCTCACAACACCATTTAAAAACTTTGAGACTACACTTCGCTTAACATACAGCAGTTGTCTAGAACAGGGGTGGGCGGACTTTCTTAGAGTACGGGCTACTTCTGAGGCTTTTAAAGGAGTTGCAGTCCACCCAGTAGCGTATGTGTGGCCATTTGTATTAAAATTGTATATTTTCTTTTCTAAATACTTGTTTCTGAGATTGTACCCGTCTTTTAAAATATTTCAGATTACTATGTTAACGACAAAAACACAAGTAACACAAAATTGTGTGTGTGTCAAGTTGTATGCTTGAAGTATGAGCTAATATTAGACCATGTAGCAGGGATGTATGCGATACAGCTAGCTAAGAACATACGTGAACCGTAGAATTTGAAACAGACGTATGTATTTAATTTGTTCCTTGCCGAGTCCCTCCCCAACACTGGATGTGACATAAACACAAGAACCCAATCCCGTGAAAGTGCGGAGTGAAAAATGATAATCAATCCCGTGCTGTGGCGGGAAGAACTAATTGATCATCAATATTTATTCTCCCCTTCAATCGGCGGGTGGAGAAAAATTCATTTGACAGTTGGTTTTGCAGTGATCACTTTTTTTTCATCTATAGCGTCAGTGAACGTGTTGGACGTCAACGTGAGCTTTCAATGAAGGTACACGTATCGTCTACACATTTATCGAATCATTTTCTTAAGTAAACACAGATTGAGGAAAGTCTATTCTCCAGTCTACATAACGTTGGTGTTCCATTAATATGCTTCTTTCAACATTCACGTCTTATGTCTTAGAGATGGCGGTCACCTCAAAATGTCTTGGTGGTCCATAAATCGAAGAGAAACAATTTAATGCCCATCCACAGGTTATAATTTAACATAATGGATATTTGGTTAAATCAGGATTGAAATCATGATTCGTCTACTATTCGTGACCTTAAAAGAAATAAAAACCTTAAAAATATTTTAAAATATAAAATAAAAATTAATGTGAAAACTAAGGATGTAGATTTATTCTTCAGAATAAAGATTTATATTCCTAAGATCCCTTAGTGTAGCTAGTCATAAGTGGGACCTTATCAAAATTCCTTTGGTGCCCTTTTTTGGGCCCCTAAGCATTTTACGATTTTTTGCTTTCACATTTTGGGGCCTCTAAGGCTTGGAGAACTCATACAATTGATACCGCTGATACAGTGGCAGCTGCGCACCTGCTTGGAGTTGTGACGTCGTGGACTCGAATGCAGGTGGACGCCAAGCTAATTATTAAAAACTACCTTTTTACTGTGATCTAATCAACTGTTTATTTGAGGTACAACATTCAGAAGATCACTGGAAAGAGAAAAAAAAATCAATTACAGGTGTTCGTGCTATTCAGCCAGCTAGTTCTATTTAATATTGGTGTCTGCATGGTTGTCCACTCTTCGCGTCTTCTTTGTGCGTCCGTCGGATACTGCCTCAGGAGTCCTTCACGCTAGTCCATCGGGTTCTGTCTGGGGAGTCCATCGTGGGAGTCATCGGAAGGCCCTCGCCTCGCGCTTTCTTCCTAGATCCGTCGATTCCGTCTCGAAGGTCTATCGTCGGAGTCGATCGGGAGCCATCGCACTTCTTCCTTCGTCCGCAGGATTCTGTTTCGGGAATCTATCGTGGGAGTCTATCCGGAGCTTTTTCTTTTTCTTGGGTACACTCTTTTAAACTCTAGGGGTGGGTCCACTCCACGCCCCTCATTAACCCCCATTGGCCGGCCTCAAGGTTTTGCACCCGGCACCTCGGTCATTCACGTCCTCCATTCGTGCAGAGATAACAAAAGTTCCGGTCCCTCTCAAAGGTCCCCGGTGACAAGGGCCCCGCAGACATCTGGTACTTGAACCATCTTGCCGCCTTTTCCTCCTTTGATGCCACCCGCCGCCGTCTGCGGAGGCGGCAACCTTTCAAGACTGACAATCACTGCCTATGAATGAAAAATAATGCAGTGATGCCCAACCTATAGTGTTTGCCAGTCACACCGTCGCCGACAGTCCAGCCATCCGGCAAAGCACAATGACGCCAAAGCCACGTGTTCCCCAGCTGTGGATTCCTTTATAAATAGAGGCGATTTTTCCATTGTGACTACGTCACAGAGTACATAACAGAGCCGCATGTCATGAAATGCTATTTTGTTACAAATAAAATAAAGTATAAAAATATTACTAAACTTAAAGCAATGTACTATTAAGTATTACAAAAGGAGTAGATTTTTTTATAACCAGATAAAACTAAAATAGTGAATAAATTAATAAATAATCTGATTTGAAAGTACAAATTGTGTAAAAAAGTGTTAATGTCACGTATGGATTTCATAACTCCTTCAAGAATTTGATTTTATATTTCTAATTCCTTTAATAGAATTTAAATAAATGCATACAAAATTAGCGTAATCATGTGTCGGAATTTGTACTCAATTTCCACTTATGACTTTTACTTATCGAATGAAGAAAGTAAAAGATAAAGTAGGTGGTGCCATCTTTTGACTCATATGAAAACTGTAGTTACTTCTTGAGGAGCTGTAACTTCACAAAATTCTTGAAAGTTAGACGTTTTTTCCTTTTTCGACTGCATAAGAGAAATCTAACTAGTTGCTTTTTGTTCTAGCCGTTATCTTGGTTCGTTTTTTGAGAACAAATAAATGAATATAGTAGTACATAATCTGAAAATAATTTCGTTCAAAAAATGTGATTTAAAATAAGAATAAGAATAATACTCTTAAAAATTTTAAAGAATTTAATTAAAAAAATTTTTTTTATGCACATATGAGATTTAAGTGATGATTTAGATGATGATTAATTATTTCCATTACATAAATTAGTAATGCAAAATTGAACATTGCTACGCTAAAAATAATTGTTACTTATTTGCTGAGGGGGGGGGGGGGTTGTAAATCGGCTCAGGGTTTGGTAATTTAGTATTTTTTAGTGATATTGTGAATCATAAGCTTTATTTAAATATTTTAAAGAATAATTTGAAATTATCAACATAAAATTGTGTATTAGAGTCGATTTTAAATTTTAACAAAATAATGACGAATAGCTCACTACTTTCCCCGTACGTCACTGGTGTCTCTATAACTGACCCCAATTTCTGAAAACACTTCCTTAAGTTCAGTAGACTTGGAGAGAATTTGAATTTAAAATAAGAAAACATGACATGTAAAAACAAAATGTGAAATAAAAGAAATAATTACAGAAGAACGGAGGAACATCGATGCAGAAATTACAAAAAAATTGATGAAATCTATACCAAGATGTTTAAAAGTGGTTGTGAATGCTAAAGATATCCTCTAAGTGTAAACTTAAGAAAGAAATACAATTTTTATAAAGATATGTTGAGATTTATTTGTAAGTGTATGAAGACGTTTGTATGTAATTTTTTAGCAGTTTTTACATTATCCATTTTTCAAAATTCTTGTTAACTTTGTATTAAAAACTGATTATGTTATTTCAATAAGAACATGTTGCAGATTTTATAAAAAAAAATTGAAATTCTGAAATATTAATTTCTATTAGTCGAAAACATTAAATTTTACAAAAAATTGTAAGCCATGGACTTTTGAGAGCCACTGTAGGTAAAATATCTTTAATCTTAGAAGTTCTTTTCATGAAAGGAGAACGTTTTGAAAATGTCATTCTTTTCTTCGATTTTGGTCCAAAAATTGCATTTAAATATTTTTCTTGTAATAATATTCTTAAGACAATTTTATGTGAATATTCTAATTCAAATGACACGAAATATCAAATAAATAACCCATTTATTCGCTTTTTCAAAATTAGTTATGAATATTTATCCAAAGAGGATATTTTCGAAGAATTGAGGATGCATGATTGATTATATAGTACAATACTATCCTGAACTTACGCCATAGGTCGGACTGAGGAATAACCACGTCAGTCGGTATATTATTTCGCCTATCTATGTATAAAAAGGAGAAAAACGCGATCACTCATCGCGATATCTCTGGAACTATTAAACCTACAGACTTGAAATTTGGTATGCATGTTCCTTTCATGGAGTAGAAATCCGCTAAGAACGGTTTTGCGCAAAAATCAACACCCCAAGGGGTGTTACAGGGGATTAAGGGGCATAAAGATAAATATTCCCGTTTTTGAACTGTTAGACCAGTGATTCCCAAAGGTGAAGGCTATATGAGCCCCCAGGGGTCTACGTCAGCAGGGAAAAAAAATTGGGGGTCCATGAAGTGTAAACTGGGATCTATGATTGTGACTCTCATTTAACCCGTTTGTAGATTTAATTTTAACTTTTAATGAATGGAATAAATATTCCACATACACAGGAGTGTTGCTTATTTACTTACGTAATATTTTATTATAATATAAACATATCCATCTATACATTTCGAATTATGGAATATCGTGAGAAAGTTTTTAATTGCTCTTCCTTGTGAAAAGGAATTTCAACGCGGTTACCAATCTTCATAACGAAAAAAAAAAAAGAAAAAAAAAAAAGAAAAGACAGAGGCTATACACTATATTAGAGGAGATTTTGGATTCAACCTAACAAAATTGATGCCAAATGTAGAAAATTTGTTTTAATGTAATTATTTATGCTTCCTGTTTTTTTTTGTCTTTATGGCGAATTTGTTTCGTCTAATTTGATTATTTCTTTTGTATTTGTAAAAAAGTTGGAATTGTTTAAAATGTAAACTTTGATTTTTTTTTACAATAAAAACTGGACGTGAGGGTGGTTGTTTCCCGAGGGATCGGTTGTAGCTCTTAACCCTCTTCGGGTGAGCTCGGTTCCTTTGGGCATTCATCATCATCATCCCATTAAAACCATTTGTTTGCTGTTTAGTTATTTTGTGTAATAGGTATTGAATTTTAATTTAATTATAAATGTTTTAAAATATGTATTTGTTTTCTTAAGTTTTTCACTCTACAGTTTAAAATTTAAATCTTTTAAAGTAAGTAGCTCTGTACCAGCTATCAAAAACTTATTTAAGATGACGGATTTGCAAAAAATCAATATTAAGTAAGCAGAGGTCTACCCTAAACCGAAAAACATGGCAAGGGGTCGATGAGACAAAAATGTTTGGGAAACTCTGTGTTAGACTTACATACTTGAAACTTGATAGGCCTATTCCTTTCATGGAGTAGAATACCTCTAACTTCGGGTTTTGCGAAAATCGGCCCTTAACGGGTGGTGTGAGAGCTTAAAGGGCATTAAGAATAAATATTCCCATCTAGAAATTTGGTAGGCATGTTCCTTTAATTGAGTGCATACCTACTACTACGAAAGGGTTCTTGCAAAAATTCTCCTCCCTCAAGAGGCGTTACGAGGGATTTACCGTTATAGAAAAATATTCCCCTTTTTGAACTATTAGATCTACAGACTTGAAATTTAGTAGGCACGTTTCTTTCATTAGTACAGATCCATTACAAAAAGAGATTTACGAAAATCGACTTCCAAGGTGTGCTTCGAGGGCTTAAGGGGTGTTAGAGATAAAAATATTCCCGTTTTTGGACTATTAGACTCATATACTTGAAATTTTGTAGGTATGTTCCTTCGTGGAGTAGATATCCGCTTATAAAGGGTTTTGGGAAAATCGACCCCCTAAGCGTAGCAGTGAGGGGTTGAGTGCCATTAGAGAAAAATATACCCATTTTTCAACTATTAGACCTATTGAATTGAAATTTGGCTGGCATGTTCCTTTCATGGAGTAAAAATCTGGTATAAAAGAAGATTAATACCAGACTCCCAAGGGGTTGCGAAGAGTTGAAGGGGTGTTACAGATAAATATTCCCCCATATTGAAGTATTAGACATATAGACTTGAAATTTGGAAGACATGTTCTTTCAAGGAGTAGAGATCCGATGAATAAGTGCTTTGTGAAAATTGTCATCCAAGAGTGGTCGCGAGGGCGTTTCATATAAAAAATACCCTTTAATGAATATCTAAACCTATAAACTTGATATTTGGAGAACATATAACTTTTTCTGAGCAGAGATCAAAAGTCAGTTTTCGGGTGAGAGCGGGTTTTCGGGAAAGAGTGGGTTTTCAAAAATCGACCCATAATGGTGTTAAGGGGGCATTATAGATAGAAAAAAATTCCTTTTCTCAACTAGGAGACCTAACAGCAGGCCTAACTTTTTAGGCCTGCAGATTTCAAATTCAACATATACGATTTTTTGTTGAGCAAAGATATGCAAGAAAAAGCTTTTTTTTCGTTTAATTTGCTATTAACCTAAATTTACCCCCCCCCCCAAATTTCTTTTTCATTCAATTCTCTATTGTTTTATTTTTCATTTCATCCGAGCGAAGAATGGATTTACCAGCTAGTAAATGCATATAAATTATTTTTATTTGGTTCCAGAGACGAGAAAAAAAGAATTAAAAAAAAATGTTTAATAATATCTTAGATAATACATATACAAAACTGCAATTCAAGTTATTATGATATAGGAGGCTTCTCATAAAATCTAACAGGTTGTCTGCCAGCTCAAAGATTTTTTCCCCCGCACAATTTCCTTGGGGCACATGCTAATAATTTTTTTATTCCTTATTTTGATGAAAAAATACGCTCTTTGTCGTTTATATTTACTAAAGCTCGTAACCTTTTTCAATTAAACTGAAGACTTCTGTCAAATTCCCGACCGTCATTCGATCTTCTGATTGAATTGGATCTACAGACTAAAGTTCTCCAATGTCTTGCTTTTGCTCATGCATTTCTATGAACTCATCAATTATCAGCTCCTGATTCAGCACTTCTTGCACGTCATCACTATCCACTTCTAAATTTATTTGCCTGGCAAGATCGACAACTTCTTCAATCAAATTACCAATTTCGTCAGGTTCTGACAATGATTCCGCCTGAATTGAAAAATAAAGTTATAGGTCTATTCATGCATGATACAAACATTTCTTCAACTTTGAAACTTGTTTTTAACATAATTAGTATTATAAGTGGTTTAATTAAAGAGGGATTGGAGGGGGGGGGAGAAGAAAGACAAATAGACGATTTTTGATAATTGCGGAACTCGTTATTACTGTACTCGAGGTATTACTGTAAATGTATGTCAGAAAACTACATGGATCTTATCATTTTCCGTTTGGATAGATAAAATAATTATTTAAATTTTATGGTTCTCGAAATGAAATGGAAGCATGTCTCCCCCTCCCTCCTCATTTTCAGAAATCTTTCCGAATTCCAAGCTTACTTAAGAATGCTACAAAAATTGATTATCAATTGCAATATACAGTATATAGAAATAATCGTTTGCGAATAAATCTTATAGCATTGCTATTAGCAAAATATAAAATTTTCAAGTAAGAATAAAGTGTGTGACACAGTGTTATTATTCAACTTAACAACATATAAAATGAAAATAATTAGTTTTTTTAGTGCGTAGTACAGATTTTAAAATGTGCTAAATAATACTCACATTTAAAAACTACCATTCACTGTACAATAATAATCCATGCAATGTTAATCCTATGGAGTATTTTCACTATCTTTCTCAGATTTACGTGATTCTATTAATGTAACTACAATAAAAACACTAAAAGAGAAAAAAATTAAGAAAAGTTAATATTTTATTAGCTTTTTTGTCCTATGTGTGTTTGGAAGCCCTTTAACTATCGTTTTGGTTGTTAGACTTTGTAGATAAAAAGATATTTTGAAGTACATTTAAAAAAAGTGGATGAGATAAAAATGCAGAAAACTTTTTTGCCATTTGAATCTTATTATAATTAAATAAATGCAAGCGTATATCTTTCAGGGGAACTAATTGAATCCCACGTCTTGTACAACATTTTGTTAGCAAATTTAATATGGCAGCCAGACACAGGTTTTAAGTATGCGCGTGATTTTTTTAAGCAAACAGCTGAAGAAAGCAGATCTAGACCAGTTTTTTAAACAATACGAAACTTTTCATTTAAGTGAAAAATGCCATTAGCTCAATGTATTATGCAGGACATAATTAACAAAAAAGTTTAGCAGAACGTTTTTACCCAGTCGCGCTGAAGGTATTATTTTCGATTATAGTAAGATAAAGTGGTGTTCCAGTACATTGTAATTTGTACAAGGTTTGACCAAATGAAAAGTGAACAAGTTTACTAGGAAGAAAGATTTTATTACAAAACAAAAGAAATCTTCTTGGGGATTGTAGCATAGATCCCATCGCTTCGGTAACAGATCTGTGTATTAATGTTATTTGAATAGATAAATTAAGTAGGATAAAAAATAAACTCCAAACGATAAGTGGTAGATTAATGGATATTTCGTTCATCATTATTTGAATTCGATTTGAAAATATTCATACTGGACAAAGAATAATAATTATCAATATGAATCAAATTCGAAGTTCTTATAAAAATATTATAATTAAAATGTGTTTGAGAATAAAAATAATAAAAAAAAAAACTATGTACAAAAAAATTATTTTCAACTTTTTTGAAAATTAGTTTTAGACTTAACGTAATCTAGCTGAGTTTTTATGACTCTTTGCTCCAAATGAAAGATACATTTTTCTAAAAGTTATCGCTTTTATATTTCATTGCATTAGTTAGAAAATCATGATCTGAATGTTTGCGTTTAAAACAACATTATCCTCAAAATTTCTCACATGGTTACATTTTTTTAAACTTTATTCATAAGCCAAAACTTATACAGTAAATTTTTATTTATTTTTCTTCTATTAAGACAAGATAAAGAATTCTGATACCATTTATACAGCAGCTGGAATTGATGGTTTTTGTAGAAATCAATGATGTGTTAAGAAAATTTACTTTTATTAAATCTTCCCAGAAATATATTAGTGAAAAAAGAAAATTTGTTCAAGAATCAAAAGCAGGCTCACTTTCTATCCTTTACTTTTTTCTCGCTCAAATCAATGATAAAAACCAAAATTGAAAACGTCACAAAGCCAGATCTAGATGACAAACTCCGTCACTTTTTGTATCTATTCTTTACAGATAAAATTCTGAAGAAAAGAAATGATATAAAGTGAGATTACATTGATAAATCGTTCCACGTAGAAAAGGGCATTAATCATTTCTTTTACACAAGAGGCCAAACGACCTGTACGAAATAGATTTATCCCCTAAGCGGTTCTTTTTAACTTGATGAAAGAGATTACATTTCCAATAGCGACTTCAAATAATTAATTTTCCTCTGTGTGACCTATACTTTTTTTAAAAAAAAAACATGCTTTATTTCTGGAGTACAAGCAAATCCTCTATCTTTCAATTTTTCTAATTCAATTGAAACGAACATAACTTTATATATTTTCTTTGTAGCAGTAATTATATAAGGGGTCTCAGGGGTGTTAATTTTCTCTCGAGGGGTGAAAATGTAAACAATTTTCAAACAGGTATACTTCTTTTAAATTAAAATTAATTAATTTGAATATTTTACACATTATTTATAAAGAATGAGGCTTCAGAAAAGTGTAAAATGTTTAAATATAATCATAATTTTAAAAATTATAAGCATATGAAAATAAGAAATATTTTTATAAGAAATATTAATTAAGTTTTACTGCGCGCACGCTATTTTCTAAAATAGTAGCCTTTGATGCATAAAACTTTACAGAATTATAAAATGTATTATACTCTTTAAGCCCTAGTAAATTAAGAATAATATATCTTTTGTATTTCAAAATATTTGAAAAATAATGAAATTTTTAAAAAAATTTTGAAAATATAATTTTTTAATTTTTTTAAAGTATAATTTATTTTCCTACTTATTTAAATTTACTACGGTGTAATAAGGATACATTTAACTTTGTAAATCAACTTATTTCTAGTAATTAAAGCTAATACTTTTGAAAATAGCATGCACGCCGTAAAACTTAATGAATATTTCTTGTAAAAATATTTCTTATTTCCATATGCTTATAATTTTTAAAATTATGATTATATTTTAAACATTTTACACTTTTCTGAAGCCCCATTCCTTTATAAATAATGTGCAAGAGATCCGAATTAATTAATTTTAATTTAAAAGAGTTATATGTATTTGAATATTGTTTATATTTTCAGCCCTCCAGAAAAGGTTAACACCCCTAAATTTCCTTCAAGTGCATATCGTGATATTTTCTTGTGTAAAATCAAATACTATCTTATTTCAAAAATAATTATTGTACCGGTGAAAATATTGTGCGTATCGGATTCATCTAATATAAATAAACTACACAAACACAATTGCAGTCCTTGCTGAGAGAGAGAGAAATTACGCTTCGAATTTCTTTTTAAATCTTTATACTTTACTTACTAAAATCATCTTAAAATGTTTGTAATTTATCAGATGGCAAATTCTCTATTCATAAGGAAAAAAAATTTCAGTTACAATTACAATTATCTCTATACATATATAAGATAATCCATATGCAATTATTGTAGATAATTGTTTTTATGATAATTTGCTGCAATTATTATAAACAATTGCCAGCAAGAAAAATCAACTGCAGTTTTCGAAAACCATTATTTTATGTAGAACAATAAAATTGTTTGCTTTCTCTTAAGAGTAATAAAAACGAAGATTAATTTTAAAACTGTAACACACGATGCAACGTTATAGTATTAAAATTATTTGCTTGAAATTAATTTAATTATATGGCTTTCATTTATAAAAAAAACAATACAATGTTGCTTGCAATTGAACCATATTTTATTGGTTGTAACCGAAATTAATATGTTTCTGTTATTTCTTTTGAATAGTTTAATATTTCCTTTTTTTACATAATAAAAATGTAGTAATCCAAACGAAATATTTACTTTCACTGATAAATTAAAAAACTGGGTTTTATAGAAATGTTCCTTGATTGTTTAAAATTGAACAATTGCACCTTATTACATAATGGGATATATGGAGATGAAATAGTCATTGAGCTATCTATTCATTGTGAGTATTTAATAAATGTGCTGCGGTATGATTTTTCATTGTGGAGTGCAATTATCGATAAATAAATAAATAATCATTTCATTAAGAATTCTATGAGAGTTTCCGGTTTATTCATCATTGTTATTAAAATCTTTCGAAAAATGACTTAATGGATGATAACGAAAGGGAGTAAACCAACTAAAGTGAACACGATGAGAAAGTAAGTAAATACTGCTTCATAAGGTTTTCAGTTTCATTTACATGATTTTCTAATTAAATGCTAAATTTGCACCACTTTCTACTTCAAAATCAAACATCACTAAATAATTTGGATTTCATTTTTATATAGCATTATTTTTTACTTACAATGATATAATTATCTTATAGAACAATATATATATAACAGCGTTTTTCATTTTCAAGCCTAACAGAACTGTTTAAAATACTGAAATTTATTTCAATTTATACATTTACGCACTCACAATGCTTCTTTTAGTAATTAAGATAAAAAAAAATTTATCCCATGTTTGAAAACTTGGTACTTACGTATTATCGCAACAATCGCCAACTCTATTACTAACTCGCCAAATTGGCAACCCGGATTTCCTATGTGTCGTACGCGCTGAATTGGTAACCATATGCTTCGTTTCCTATAATGTCGTTAATAGATTGCGATACTATATAATTAATCCATTATTTTAATGCATGGATTTAGATCAACTTTCGCTCTCAAGCTGTATTGGAGTCATAAACGACAAAATTCATGATTTCAGTCACTGTCAGTTGACGAGGATTTTTTTTTTTTTTTGACCCTGATTTACAAATAGTCCCGAATCAATGAATACAATGTTCGGTCCGAATGAATTCGTTGTGAGTACGTTGTATCAATGACAGTACGTTATATTAGTGCAAATGTATGTTTTACATTTTATAATCCCAGAATGTATTTTGTTTTGCTTTTTTCAGTAAATTAATAATTTTTTAAACAATCTTTTATTTTCAACTTTCCAGTAGGCTGGCGTCCGACTAGGGGGAGGGGACCACAGTGTGATAAACGCTGCTATATGGCTTAAGAGGAAGTATAAAACTTTCTTTTCAATTAAATATATAAATTTTAGTTGTCTTTATAGTTTTTCTATGGAATTTAATACATTTTGGTTTAGCAAATGATATTTTTGATTTTTTTTTCTTATCGCTTTAAAAAAGAAAAAAAAATATTACTTTCAAAGTTTAAAATTCAAAAAAAATTATAAGTCTAATAACATTTTTTACATTCAGTAGCAGAATTTTATTTTTCTACAGTATTCCATTAAAGGAAGTTCAATGATTCTTTCAGGTAACTGTCAAATGAAGAGAATTGCTTTGGAAAATATCGGTGAACAAATTAGTGTTCTTGCGCTTTTATTAATATCCACTGATTTATGAAGCTAGAACTATCTTTTAGTTGCTCCTATTTTACAATCTACATTAACGAAATAAGAAGGAAAAGACCAAAAGATTTTCTATGTATCGAATTCTAAACAACCACGGCTTTCCTTTACGAAAATTCAAAGAAATTTTTACATCCATCTTTCATTCTTTCACCATCGATAAATATATCATCAATTGAAAAAAAAAAAAGAATTTGATGGCAGAACTGCATTTCCTTATTAATTCAATAAAAACCAATTACCATCAAACATTATTAAGTTATATACATATCACTAGGCTACAAAAAAAGAACTCTCTGGAAATTTCACCGCTCGTTCGCGCCTTTTTTTACATTTTGTTCCATCCTTATTACATCGATTATTGGTTAAAATGGGTCTTGTGTCAACGAACCTGCTAGCAAATGAAATCAAAAACTAGCCAACCTACTTTATTTAAAGAGAGAAGGGTTTTTTTTCTTTCATTTTCTGATGAAGGGAAAAACAAAGCTCAGCGAAACCTGTTAACTGCTACCCACACTGACCTCTGCGAAAACAGGGATTTTGCGTTCGATTTGTGGTTATTCTTTTTACTGATTTGCAAAGAAGTTGCAGAAAAACATCGTTTCTTGTACCTGTTTGTGGTTGCGCTTCCCTTTTGTTGTTAATTCCGAAAAGTCCGAGTGCGTTAACTTTTTTCCCTTTCCTAAGTAAATTAAATATAACAAAATCAGTACAGAAAATGAGAAAAATCCGTTTTTGTAAATAGGTGGTATATCCTTTTACGAAGAGAATGAGTTAAATTACATGTGGGTCAATTTTTCTCAACAAGGGCAACAAACGAAGAATATTTTTATTACTCTGAAGATTATATCATTAAGTTATTGTATGTTACTTAATTATCTCCCTTTCTATTTCTCTTTTCCCCCCTCTCTTTACATACATCAGTCGTTACTAGGGATTGCATTATGACGGAGGCATTATGTCGGAGACATTCCAATTTATTAATAGCAAATGCAACAATAAATTTCATGTGGCAGTAACTCAAAGATAGCACATCGCTATCTGAAGAATTACATATTGCATTGGAAAATCGCACAGATAAAGGCATACTGAAATAGAAAATGTCTACGGTCTTTACATAATCACAATGATTTTAAAATGAAATTGAAAACGATGAAAAGAGATTAACCAATTCAAATTTGATTAAGTTTATGGTAGATTTTCTTAAAATTTTTTATCCACATATAGAAGAATTCGGTACAGTTATATCGAAGATGATGATAACACTAATGTCGAGAGTGAAAAGGAATTGTCTTTGGAACAAAAATAAGAATTAAATATAAACAAAACATTTCAAGAAACCTAAATACAATACAGAAATCAGCTATATCCAAAACCCTCCGACGAGAAATCGATTTATTTGAAGAGGAGGGATTGAGAAGTAAATACTTGTAAAAAGAATATCGTGCATTGCTAACAGTACCACTAACTAGTGTGGATGCTGAAAACGCGTTTTCGACAGCAGGTAGTTTTTGCACAAAATTGCGTTCCAGGCTTAATGACAGTACAATTGATGCATTATGTTTATTAAGATCACATTTCAAAATCTGTAATAGTAATACAGGCTATTGATATTTACACTTTTTTGTGTAAAAAAAAAAACAAATTCTGGTTTCATAAATGAGCTGTTCTTTTAATCTTTACTAATCTTCATAAACTGTTATAATTTATAAATTATTTTTTGAGATATTTACACTCTATAATAAAACTGGAAAATACAAAACAAAGAAACACCTGCGTTTTCTTTGTTTTTCTAAAATTTCTACTGCCGTATTAAGAATAAAAATGCCGAATATACCGGTATTGAATTTTTGGTCCGATATTGCAATCCCAAGTACCGTGGTACGGAACTAATGAATCTTGATCGTTTCTTCTGTCGCGCGCGTGCGAAATGGTAATGTAGCCGGAAGATGGTCTGAAGGTAAAGTGAGAATTCTCTTCAATAATACTAAATAAATAGCAGAGAATTTTTACGATAAATTTGGTTGCGAAACTCGGTGACAAAATAGATGTCATGATCCTAGACAAATGAAAAAGACTCTAGAATGATTATTCAAAGATATAACCTTAAGAGATTCTAGAATCGCTTCACTGTATAAATACAATGCAAGAAATCCACTGGAGTCAAAAATTTCTCGGTGATTGTGAGTTTCATTTACCTTATGCGATGTTGTATTTATACGGATTAGAATTTCTGTGTTTTATATTGATGTGGACTTTTGAATCTGAGTCTATTTTTGGTTTATATGTGTGTGTTGTTTCCTGTTAAAAAAATTTACTGTCTTATAAAACTTCCTTCTGTTTCCATAAATTACACAATGTGGTAATTTAAAATTTTATTTTTACTTTAGTGCTTTTGGAGTTAAATAGAATCATAATCGCTAGAAAAATATAAGTGACATAGTAGATTAGACCATAGTAATTTTAGAGAATTGGAAATTTTAAGTGATTGTCAACGATAAATTGCTGTCAATTGCAATGTATATACGTATCTCGACGTATAAAATATTTGTGATGATCAGGTCTCTTCGTAAAAAACCTCTACGCTCCTCCTCTTTTTTATAGAATTTTTAGATTCTTTTAAATATTATTCAATAGATTTCACAGCATGATATAGTAATCATCTTTGAAAAAATATTAATCTAAGAAGACTTTTGAATCAGATGATTTACTACCAGATTGAAAAACAAAGCAACTGCATTATAAGTACAACAAACGGCTACAAAAACTTCATTAAAAAGTGATGGAAAAATTCCCATGCAAATCATACTTTATTGTTGTTCTCTTTTAACAGAAATATAATAGAAAGGTTATTTGCAGAATAAAACCGGAAACTGTTAATGGCAGTGAAGAAGCGAAAGTGGCTCGAGCTTGCATTTTTTTCCCCCACCAAAGAGGACAAAGAAAACCTTACGGGCTTCGAAAAGATGGGGTTTTTTTTCTAGACGTGATCCATTGTAAATAGAAGTTAAATAGAGAATCGAGATTCGTGAAGAGATTATATTGAAATCAAGAGAAAAATAAACGCCTATAGGAGGCTTTGAGTTGCTGAAAAACAGATCTTTGGGTGTTTTCATGATGAAGATCGGTCACGATTTCAGTTAAAAAATACAAGAGATAGGAACATCTTTCAACTTTTAGGGTTAGTAAAAAAGATATAAGAAAAAAATAATGTAGGTCATTAATATCATGTCGACCACGCGAAAACCTTCACACTTTTCAAAATCATAAAGTGGTAGGGGGTAGTTATGGACCTTTTGGCCTTTTGAACCATTTTTGAATATATTTGCATAGAACTGAATAGTTTTGTAGGTTTTATTTCATGAATTCTAAATTGTTCAAAACCTTTTCGGAATTATTCTTAAAAATCATAACAGATCTGTCGAATAATTCGCTACTTGTATTTGAAATCATATTAATTCATTCTCTATAATTTTTTTCACTGTTTTTTTTTTCTTTCGATATTTACTCAACTTCTGAAAGAGATATTTGTAACAAAATATTGCCTAATTTTAATCAATTGTATATTTTAGAAGAAATTTTCTGTGTATAAAAAATGAAGTGAATGCTCTTATAATATATATATAATTGAAATATATAAATAAAATTCCCTTTAAACTATATGTTATATTACGATAAATTTCCATAATGTTAACTGAATGACAGATAAGTAAAATAATTATTCAGTACGATGAAAATAAAATATGCATAATAATTTGCAATTATTTGAAATAACCAATGCTATTTTATAATTAATATTGAAGTAATGACGAAAGACAGCTGTATGAATTGTGTGTTATATTAAATGACTTTAAATATATCTTATTGTATAACAAGAACACAATAAGTATTTTTTGAAATCCAAAACAATTAAAACGTATACTTACATATTAACAAAGTATGATCGGTTATTAAGGTCTTCACAGTTGGTTTTTTTAGATATTCAGGCAAATGTGTAATCTTAACCAAGTTTCTATTAGATCATAATTTTTTTTATTCATTGTATCCAAGTTTATAGAAAATCTGACATATGGATTTATGTATATGTTATTCAGCAAAGAGTTTATGATCCTGTTCATGTTCAAAATTTTAGTAATTTACTAATTACTGTACTGATTTAAAATCGAATATTAATGAGTGTCAACGTCAAGAAATGCTACTTTTTTTCTGTGCCTTTCTTATTATTGATTGACTGATTATTCAGGTCTTCGCAGAGCACTATTTTTTTAAAACTTCCAATTGAGACGCTGTTCAGATGTTAACAAGCAATTTAAAAATTCCATATTTTACATTCGAAGCTCTCTTCTTTGAAAATAATGACTTTTTTAAAACCAAACCTTAAGATGTTAATCAAATGATGTTTTTCTTATGTGAGCAATTAATTTAATAAAATCCATCAGCTTCTGGAAGATTGGAAAAATAACTTTAAAACTGTCGATTTATATCTTAGAAGTGAAATGTTTTTTTTATCTTGAATTTACTAACTTTCTTAAAGTTCATTTTTTTAAAAGGAAAAAGA